>VWPU01023508.1:0-13378 GCA_013398955.1 Callaeas wilsoni | reverse complement strand
CGAGCCCGGGGCTGCACAGGCCGCACCGCCGCCCCCGCGTTACCTTCGGTCTGGGCGCTGGGGCCCGGCTGGGCCATGGCTCGGCGGGCGGCGCCGCCGCGGCCTCCTCCGGGCGGGGACCGCTACGCCACGGGCAGAGAGACGGGAGCGGCCGGGCCGGGCCGCCGCCTCCTCCGCCTCATCCTGACAGCGGCCGCCGGCGGCGGGAGGGGAGGACGGGCAGGAGGAGGAGAAGCAGGAGGAGGAGGAGCCCCGCGCAGGCGCCCACGGTGAGACACCGGGCCGGCTGCGGCCGCCGAGCTGGGAGGGCCGGGGCCGCGAACGGCGACCGGGACCGCGAACAGGGACTGGGGGTAGAGACAGGGACAAAGACCGGGGACCAGAGACAGGGACAAGGAACAGGGACCAGAATGGGGAACAGGGACCAAGTACTGGGAGCAGGAACCAGGGACGGGAACTGCGTACAGGGACACAGACCGGGGAGAGAGACAGGGACCGGGGACCGGGGACTGGGGACCGGGGACAAGAGCTTGGAACAGGGACTAGGGGCAGGGTGAGGGTGGCGGTGGCTTCTGCCAGGTCCGTTCCCGAGCTGGCCCCTCAGTCCCGGGCAAGGGAGAAATCTCCGGGCCTACATCCCGAAGGCATAATTAATGTTTATTACTGAGGAAGTCGCTTTGAGCAACACCAACGAATTCTGCCCTATAATCACAATCACTGAAGTTGGAAAAGACCTCCGAGGTCATCGAGTCCAACCTGAGACTGATCCCCACCTCGTCCCCCCGACCCACTGAGTGCCACATCCAGTCGTTCCCTGAGGTGATGACCCATCCTGAAGGGGATGGAAGCACCAAGATTCATAAATCCTCGTGGGCAAAAGGAACCTCAAAAGTCAGAGGGTTCACAAACAATCGGAAAGTTTTATTAGTGAATTACACACTCAGCATGGCAATTGGTGTGTTAGTCCCTGGCCTACTTTTAGTTGTCCCACTTGCTGTCACACTAATAACGCAGCTGTGACCCAGGTGGGCAGTGGAAGGAGCCCGTCCTGCCAAGCAGTCCCTTCCCCAGCACCCATGGTCGGGCTGTGTTGGTGGAGGTTTAGTCCTTGGACGGGTTTTAGTTCATCCACCTAACTGGGAGAACGTGTCTGAACTCCAGGTTGTACCAATACAATAGTAGATCTACGTCATTTGAGCACATGTAAAATCACAGAAGGCAGAGTTGGAGTAGGAATTACAACACCAAGTCCTTTCAAGGGCAGGGTCTGTTACAACTCACTTTTCTTACAGCTTGCATATCCTAAAATGAGTCACTTTTAAACTAAATGTCACTTATTGCCACAGTCTTTCAAGCATTGCTGCCAAAATACATGGTATGGCAAGGCATGAGATTCTGCATTTCCTATTAAATTTTTGCTCAGTTAAACCAAATGCAAAGCTGAAATAGGAAGTCTTTGAAAATTATTCCATTTTGCCCATTTTGATCAGTTGAGGTAAATCTTCTCAGTCTTTGCCATTGTATAAATCAGGCTTAAACTAAAGACTTAATTTTTCAATGTTCCCAAACTGAGACATCTAGGGCTTTCTTCATGGAAATCTGGAGAACCCAGAAGTGTCAGCTGCTTACAGAATTGCTGACTTTGTGACAGGTGATCAAAGGATGAAGTATCTATCACTTGAGGTACATTTACAAATTTCTGAGCTCCTGCTTAGGCTTTTTTATAAGTAGTTAGATGTTGCAAGCATTCAGTGCATGAATCTCCCTGAAAATCTAGTCCTGAATGTAGGAATTGAGCTCTTGAAACTCCACCCTGGTGTGTGTTCATATGGGTGCCTCAGAGCACCCACATCAGCAGCTAATTTCATCTTGTTCAGGTTGGGGCAAAACTCTGACACATTTTGGTTGGTCAAGGATCAAACTCAGCGCAGCACCACCCCTGCTGCAAAAGGCAAGTAAGATAATATCAAGCTTGATTATCTATTGTACCTACAAGTGCTTATTAAGGGATAAATATCATTTCACTTTCATCACTTCCATAGACAAGATATTGACTATTGGAATTGCTGCATTTCCAAATCTCTATCTGAACTCCTGAGCTTACATTCTAAATGGGTTTTATACGTAGTTTGGAGAATATAAAAACTCTCAAGGGGCTTGTACTTTTATTTTCCCTTCTTGTTCTTCGATTTAGAGCTGTACTAGCTTTATGGGTGTGGTTCTTACTTAATCTTTCTTTTCTGGGCAGTAATTGGGCTTGAGAGAGATGAAGGTTTATGTAGTATCTAACAGAATGTCTTCTAACCTGGAACAATTGAGGAACTTCCTCTGTGCCTCCCAAAATGTCCCATTTAATTCTACTCACTTGTAGTTCTTATAGCCTTGATCTCAAAGGATTTCCCAACATGACTCAGCTAAATCTTAAAAGAGGTAAAGGAGGTTTAGCAGCAGTTTTCAGTCAGAGGAAAAGGTCTTGCAGCACAGAACCAGCAGAGACCAGAAGTCCTGAATTCTGGTCCCTGTGGTGCGAATGTGAGACAAGTGCAGTATTAAGGAATCAGTGACGCAGGTGAGCAGAGACTATTTCTGGAATAAGCTTCTCCAGAAATAATGCTCCTAAAATCCCATGAATTTTTATCAAATTTATTTAGCCCAAAAGCCTAACATGGGCATTTTCAGCATCAGCACCACAAGCAGCAGACACGAATGAATGGAAGCTGCATCTTCCTGGAGAGCGTGTGCTGTGTCCGTACGGGTGGGGGTGTAGCTGTCACCTTGCACTCTGCCTGAAATTTAATCCTTCAGGCTCATTGAAAAAGAGAAGTTAGCAGGCTCTGTTTGAACAGTAACGTGCAGGGACAAGCAGTGAGTGTGAACACAGTGGTTGCTGGAGACCGGGAGGAAACTGAAGGGGACTGGGGTTGTTTGGTTGCGAAGAGCACAGTGAAGGGATTCACACAACATTTCTAGGAGAGAAGAGGTATTTTCGTTTTGCTTGAGGAAAATAAATAAGTGGAGAAAGAGCTTATTAAATCTGTTTTCCTAATAGGTCTTATGGTTGATTGACTTCTGTGCTTATGGATGCTCAAGTTCCAAATGAAACTTTCCCTGCTTATGTTTTTGATCATGTAGAAAGATTTTTCTCTTTCTGTGTCTTTGCTTTTGCCTTTTTTTTCTCCCCTCTTTACTTGGGGCACTCTAACCTCAACTGAGGCATCTGTTTTCACGAGGCTTTGAAGAATGCCATTATCACTGTCCTTATCTTTGACACTAGTCCCGGATCCTGGGGCTGGTTGAGTTACCCTGGCTATGTCCCAGCTCCGTGTCAGGACAAGACCCAGTTACATACATTGTACTTGCCACAAAGTGCACAGCTTTGGGGGAGTCCCTGCACACTCCAGCAAGTCCCTCCTTGGGTGATTAAAGGGGCAGGGCTGTGATCAGACTGAGGAAGAGTATGGTCCCAAAAGCTTTGTATTCACAGGAAGCTTGGCTAATAAATACAGAGCTAATTCCTTTTGTTTTGAATGATACAAGATGCTGTTGTTTCATATGACAGCGAAGCCAATTCTACAAAACCCGGAGTCTTTAAAAGGATAAATTAAATTTCTGGACTTGCAAGGCCAAGTCTGCATCTGGTGTGAATCCAGTGGAAACAGGCTGATGTGTGGGAACTGAGAAACTGGCGTGGAGCACAGAATCAAAATGGAGATCCAAAAGGCCCTCTGCAGTGCTGTTCCTCGTGTCTGCTTTACTGGCCATGAAGAAGTTCCATTGTGCCCTGTGTGGTGGGAGTTTGCAGTGAATTACAGGCCCTGCTCCCAGTGTAGTTCATCTCTCAAACCGCCCACTGCTTAATTCAATTAATCCGAGAAAGCTCAGTAACGAGGTGGATTTGGGAAGCAGCTTTGTGGGTTGTTAAGGCTGAACTCCACTGCACCCACAGGGGAGGAGAACTGCAGAACTGGGGCCCTGTGCCTCAGCAAGCAGGAGATTCCATCTCCCCACCTACTCTGCCTGGAGGTGTTGGGTAACAGTCTCCATTGGCCAAACCACGCAGTGACATCATCTTTGGAGGAATGCAACAAGAATGGTTCAGATGTTAAGAGTAAACACGGGACCAGAAGAAAATGTGTGTTTTTAATTCCAGGTGAAACCCAGGGAAGCAGAAGTCAGACACATCTTGAAGGAGGGACTCGGTGGTGCAGGACAGCAAGCCCTGGCTTCATTCCAAAGGCAAATAACAGCCTTGTCTGGCTTGCAAAAGAGAAGAGGAAAACCAGAATTTGTTGCTTGCACTTTACATGTTTCTAGGGTCGCCAGGTTTTGTCTACTGTTTTTCTCTCTTTTATTAATTGTTTAAAAGAAAGTGTTTGGTTTCTTAATTTTTAAATGTTTATTTTCCTTCTGTTGAGATGGATGGGTCATTAGCATTAAGTATTGGGTCTGCAGCTAGGCGTGTTTGTAGGCTTTGGTCCTTTCTTTTTAAAGCAAAGCTTTTGGAGAAAATTTACATTCATCTAAGTATTACCATAAAGAGGCTGGTTAAAAATCCCAAATCAGTCATGCTCTTTGCTTCAAAAGTTCTTCTGGAATGCAAGGAATTTAGTCTGGAACAATTACATTGTTTGCAATGGTAACTTCTTAGCGAACCCTGGAATAGTTTATGTGGTTAAAAACCTTTTCAAGAGCAATTGAAAAATTATGTTATCCCATCTATTGTTTAAAGGATTCCATGTGGTGCAGTTCTTTGAATATAGGGGAAGAAAACGGAGCCAAAAATGAAAATTTGGCAGGCAAAAAATCAAAGTACTTGCATTGGCCCTAAATCCAGATATATACACATTAATGATCTCATTTGAAAGATGTCTATATTAAGATCTGAAAGCTCTCGGTGTTCCCAAGGGACAAGCTTATTGAATGTTGTGATATACCATGAAACTAAACAATTTTTCTTACTGCAAAATAACCAAGGAATCAGAAATTCAGTCTGTGTGAGTAACACAGGGCACATTAAGAACACATTTTGGGTAACTTTGTTCAGCAGTACATCAGAATTGCCATTGCAGGGAGGCACAACTCCGCTTTTGCTTACACGCTCCTTCCTGGGAAGTTCTAAAAATATGCCATACCCCATTCAGACTCCCTAAACCTGCATTAACAGAGTCACCTGCACACACTGCAACTACAGCAATGCCAAGCCCAGCATCTCTACTTGAATCACTGCTGAAGGCAGACTTGGACAAAGGCTCCCTCCTGCCAACTCTGTTATTGCACAGGATGTCACAACAGAGGAGAGGCACCAGCAAGGCCCGAGTCCGTCACCACGCGTTTATCAGACCTCATTAGCAACCCCAACGTGGTCCAGCAGTGGGAACAACGAGGGCAGTGGGACCCCAGAGAGAACTCTCTTGTTTTTCACTCTGTTCATGAGATTTTCTTTTGAAAACCTGGAATAACGACAGGGTTTCTGCTTCTGGAGGCTGTTTTACGTGTAAGTATTGCCTGTAGTAGCATTTCTCTAAGCAACGGCCCGTGTGAGCAGTAGCATCCCATGCACTCAACTCCCTAATCTTGAGACGGCCCGTTCATTAACCTCGATGAGTCATGTCAGATCTGCAGGACTGGGCCATTTATCCTATTTTCTTCCTCTGAGGCACAAGCAGCTCAGTTATGCCATAAATTCTAATGGTTTGCAATGCCCACTTGCCAAGAGAAGGAGGGAGTGTTGCAAGTACTGTAAAATTCATTGTCCCTTGTGTGTCGTATTAAATGGTGTAGCCAAAAGATTTCCATGTTAAGGCTTCAACAGCAGTGCTCGTTTTGGAGTGTTTTTTTCATCCAAGCACTGTTAACCCTCAGTTTGTCCCTTTCAGAACTGTCTTTAGAGACATTTAGAAGGATGATACCCAAGAAGACTGAGCAGTCTTTGTGTAAACAGTGGACCGGGCAGCTGAAGAATTGCCACAGGATTTCAGGGGATCACCAAATCTCTGCAAGTCCTTCAGCTGAGCAAGCCCACCCTCTGAAGTGTTTAATCCAGGTAAGAGTGCTGGAAAGTGTAATTCAAGGCCTTCCTCCAGGTGGGATTCTTCAGTGATCCCTGAGCCTTTTGTGGGGCTGTGTGGATGTCTGTATAGCCGGAGGTGGTCCAATCCAAATACTTATCAACACAAGTTTAAATCCCACATCTTAGGTCAGTGGGTACATCCAGTTAGTCCAGGTATTTCTCATCAATGCTACCCCATCATTATGAATCCTTTTATTCCCTTTTTCCCTGATTTCTCCTAAATGCTACAGTGGTCTCTCTGTTTGCTTCTTTATTTTGCTTGAGTACCTTTTCCAGACCTGTGTCCCTTTGATGCAGACACATAAAATATTTTGTACTTCTATGACACCTTCCATTGACAAAAGAACCTTTTAGAAGAGCTGGAAGAGAAGGAATTATCTCCAATTTACAAGGCTGAGCAAATTCAGAGAGACAGCCTGATTTGCCTGGGGATGCACAGAAATCAGCAAAAGAAAGGGAAAAACCTGAACATTTATTTCCTATCTCCCTATAGCTTTTTTTGCCATAAAGTATGTTTCCTTTGCTTATTCATGACACCTTTAAAAATACCAAAAATCTTCTGACCTTCTATGAAAGATAACCAAAGAAAAACATCTGGTGTAAGATTAATATTTCTTAGCAGGCAAAAAGATCAAACAGACTAATTTTCTATAGAATCTCAGCCTGATTCTCTCAAAAAGGTTTGCTGCTGAGATAGCTTCCCTGCCTCACTCAGGCAGCATTAAGAAGCTCCTTTCTCCTCCGAGACCACAGGAGGTTTCACATTATGTTGTTAACCTCCCTCAGATCATCCCCTCCATGCACAATCCCAGTCACATTTACATGCAGACATAATGTCACTCAGCCCACTTTGTGCCACTTACATCTGCCTTGTTGCTATGGGGAACATTGATAAGGAACCAATTAGCAAATAAAATATTTGAGGCCGAACGTGAAAGCCACGGCTCGGTGGATTTGTGTGTCACAGGCAGTGACATTTCATGTGCCATTTGTCCTTACCTAGCTGAGCTTCTTCCTCTGCAGCCTCAGCTACATTCTGTGTAGTCAAAACATGCTCTTCTTGGGATTTAGAGGCTTAGACGTGCAACTGTATCTGACCCCGAGGAATTTTTACAGCTCTCGGGAGAAGTGGGATTGCTTGGAAAGCGCTTTTGCGGCATGAGAGTGCCAAGAGCACCATCCAGTGCCTGAGCTGAGTAAACACACCAGAGCTCGGCGGCGCTGGGACAGAGGCAGCTCTGCGCGTCCCATGGTCCAGCTGCAGCCGGAGGGATGCACCAGGAGTTCATAGGAAGAGGCTGCAGTGTGTTACAGAAGGAACTTATAAGGGAAGGTGTGGAGAGTTGCCGGGATGAACCACACGTACTCATAGAGTTATTGGTGGAACTCCTTTTATTGCTTATTATAGGCCTGGTTATATACATTGGGCAGCTCGTTCACGAGCCACTTAGCAGCTTAGGATTGGATAATAGTTATTATCACGCGTATAATGGTTAATATGGATTGACTACAGCTAAACAATCATGCTTTTTCTTAATTCATTTCTTGTGGTTACATGCTTCTGTTTTCCCATCCTGTCTTCCTATCTTGTTACTTTCCTACCAGTGACTTTGTTTCTTCTTTCCTGCTTATTAAGGATAGTCAAGGTTGCTGAGGCCTAGGCTGTGCACATTCCAATGAGCGGTTCCTGTGAGAAACTGCTCCCAGTATACCTCTTCTCTGAGAAACTGCTCAACAATCACTGAAACCTGGGTTGTGCACGGAGCTTAGCTCTGGATGGCCGTGCTAAGAGAGCCATTCTTCTACAGGAAGGCTGGCAGAGCTGTCAGCCTGTTGGGAGGACAGGAGACAACCTAGAAGGTCACATCTTTTAAAGAAGAGCTGTATTCTGAGTTGGAGTTACTGAATGAGGGAGCAAGAGATACAATGAAGAAGTGGAGGTGGCAATAGATGAGGCCGGTTAAGAAAAGTAGGTGAATTAAATCCATGATGGAAAGGAGCTACTGCAGAGAGAGAAAACTGGGCCAGATACTTATCCTGTTATCCTTCCCCTTTGCAGAGTTGAATCAGCAGAAAGAGACTAGGAGGGTGCACCGGCAGCTGAGAAAATAAGGGAGAAGTGACCTCAGCTGCCACTGCATTTGTTTGACAAATGTAAGTAGTCCTGGATGTCAGGAATTAAAATAGTTTGGAAAAAGGTTTTGCACAGATGTGTGCAATAAGTAGTAATTTTTACTACATATGGCTACAGGCTGTTAATGGGCTAGAGAGAAGGAACTAATAGGAGAACAAGGAGTCCATGAGGCTAAAAACGGGCACAGGCAAAAATTAACGTTATCTGTAAAGAAGTGATATCCAAATAGATGTCCAGAAAAAAGGATGCAACTTTTCCGTTCACTAGTAGCTGTGCAATAGTCTGTGGAAACTCTTAGGTAAGCAATGAAATATGAATTTGGTATATTATGAACCAGATATTTATTAATCAGAGATGCAGAGTGCTCCAGTTTAACTCAATATTTGTGGTAACAGAGCACTAATATATCCTCCCTAACACAAGACTTTGGGCATAATTTAGAAATGCTGTAATCCAAGACAGCTCCCCTGTTGTGCTCAGTGTTCCCAGGAACAGCTTGGCGTGTGTTTGCTCTTACTCTTTTTATATTGAACTTGCAGAGCAAAACTCACTTCTTTGATTAATATTAAGCAGTGTTTTGTTCGTGCCCTGTGGCAGAAGTGCCCAGATGGAGTGGGCTGGGTACTGAAAACACGAGAAGCATTTAATGTTCTGTGGAGGTCTGTTAAAGCTGTCTGAATAGAACATCTGGTATCAAATATTTGGATAAATCAGTTTCTGCAAGTATTTGGACCTGCTCTGGGTCTGTGCTTTGTTCCAGCTTTACATTCCCTCTCTTCCTTCCTTGTTGCTAGAGCCAATAGATGATGGTTTATTGCCTGGTGCAAGCCATTAAAGTCCCTTTGTTGGGGTTTGGCAATTAGTTGAGCAGAAAGAGTGTAAAAATCACTTTGACATCTGTGGGGTTGAAATGGCAACACCGACTTAAGATCTCCCTGAAAGGTTTTTTTATCTGTCCACAAGGTGATGGAGAAAGAAGAAAGAAAGGTTATCCAGAGGCTTTGGGATGATATTGTCTGATGTGTCTGCAGAGTGGGACCCTGCTCGAGAGCTTCTGGCTGTATGAAACGTGCCTGCCCACCACAGGGCCCTGCTGGGGGTACATCCATGCAACCCCTCCCTGCCAGGGAACGGGAGTGCTGTCCCACTGCTCAGCACTTCCAAATGCCACTGCCAGCCCCGCCTTACGGGCAGGAAAATCTCCTGCAGAGCTGAGGAAAGTGAAGGGAACGGGAGCTGTTGTGTGTCACGGGGCTGATGCCACTCACCAGAGTGAGGTGCCCCTGTTTCAGTCACTCAGAACTCCACAGCCCCCCTCTTCCCAAACTCATCCCACTGCTGGGCACAGCGAGGAGGGGCAGGCTCCCACATCCCCGACTGCGGCTGCAGAGGAGAATCAAGGGCTGCTGCAAGTGGACCACCCAATTCAGAAGCGTTTGAGATGAATGCTTCCACTTTAGGATGTGTTTCAGCTAAGGAAGGCTGAGTACACAGAGCTACCGTTACTCTGGCTGAGACTTTGGATATTTAAATGGCTTCACTCTTAGACAGATTTTCCTATGAGTGCTGTTTTTCCCTGTAAATTTTACCAAATTTACCTGCTCTGACTCCTGGAGCTATGACCAAAGCCATGAAAGTTCACCAAATGGGAATTCCTAAATTGCACTCAGAGTATTGTGAAGCAACTATTTCATGTGTAGAACCCAAGAAAAATGTCTCACAACGTAACATTTTATGCTACTGAGAAAATAAGGTATTTTGAGTTATATTTCTTTAAGATGTCTTGCTATGTTTAAAGGGTTGATTTTCTTCTCTTTTGTCTTGTTTTCAGGCTTGATACATCAGGAAAACTTCAGAGGAGTTATTATTGCCTCACACCAATGGTAAGGGGAAAGAGAAGCAAATTATTCATGCTTAATGTTGTTTTGTGCCAGATGTTTTGCTGGTAGAAATCCATAGCTCCACAGGCACCAATTTCTTCAGGATCTGGAATGTCTGACACAATTTCTTTCTCCTTTCTGGATGGTCTGTAAAGGAAGCTGCTTGATTTTGCAATATTGAATATTCACGCTGAGAAGTTATAAGCAAAAACAAAATAATGAGAGACAGGGTCTCCAATAAGCTTCCTGTCACATGAGGCTCTGGTTCTGGTGAAGCAGATGTGGTTGCTGACTTGTTTCCAAAATGTTTGTTGAGTGGTGATTAGATTCTGTCATACTGATGTTATATCTCTGTGATCTCATTCAATACAAGTAGTTCTGCAAACAGTGAAATATTTTTTTCCTATGGATTTATATCTTGGATTGTGTTTAGGCATGGGTTCTCTGATGTTTAATGGGGATTGAGTTCATTTTAGCCTGTTTCTTCAATGAGAAATGAATAATCTGTTTTAACTCGGCTGTCTATTTTCACAGAACTTGCAGGAATTAAATACCATAAGTTTTAAAACTCTGAGTGGGAATTATGAACCAGTTACAACATTATTTGGGGCCAATTCATATAAACAAACATAAACATGAGTCTCATTTTCTTACAAAAGCAAAAGGTAAGAATCAATCTTTATTACTCTGTATTTCCACATTACCTGCTTGATTATCTTCTGGTTTATTTGTGATCAACCACAAAAGATATGCTTTATTTATAAAGCTGTATGAAATATGGGACTTTAGGCCACATTGAATGCATATTAAGACATCATTAATTTATGCTTGTTCCGGGCCACGCAAGGGGTGACATTCTCTTTTTATTGTCCTTGCTGGAGCATGGGAAAGAGGTGACATGCATTTTAACTTACATGTTTGCACAGGCAAGTGCAGAGAAAACTAATTCTAAAGAAAAAATATCTATTCTATCACCAGTTCTGGTAAAGGAAATGTAGAAATAAAAATTCTTTTTGGATTGCTGAGTCCAGTCTTCTGCTTCTGTAGTGAGCCAAGTTCCCAATCTTTTTCATAAACAGCTTATGCTATTCAAAAATATGCTTTTTCCTCCTTGTTGTCTCTCCTATCCTCCCAGTTTCCCACTTTATTTGGTGTTTGTTCCACAATTTCCTTCTTTTGATGGGAAAAAACCTTTTAATTTCCATGGTCAGTTTAGGAATGTTTTTCTTTTTCTGTGGAATGCCAAAAAAATATCATTACTGCAGGTAGCTATGTCTGCATAGGGAATAAGGGAGGAAAACCCTTATAAGAGGACAGAAAATCTACACTTGGGCAAATCCTTAAGACTCAAGTCTGTTGGAAACTAGGCTCTAACAGCACTTAGTATAAAGTGTTTGTGTATCTAATACTACCAGGTTTTTCTGGGACTGGTAAATGAATTATTTGGTAATGGAAACTGCATGTGCATGTGCTTGGCTTCTGTAGGTTCATGGGATAGAAAACTGTAAGAGTGTCTGTAGGGATCACAACTGCCCAGCTCTGTGTCATAGACCCTGTGTCTTAACAAGGCTCAGAAATTCCCATTTAGCTGGATAGAAGAGAGAGAACAGAGTGGCAAATCTCAGCTTTTATTGCTAATGCTTTGTAAAATAACATTTATTGTCCGTAGATTCAGTTCTGTGCAGGTCTGTGTGACTTCAGATTTATTACACCACTTCAGATTTGTGCATCTCTCTCCAGTTCCTGGGTATGAAAGAAATTAAAGGTCCAAAAGGTTACCTTTATGTTAATAGATCCAGATATACCCAATATTTAACTTCCCTGGACTACGGAATTGCATCAAGGGCTGGCTTGTCCTGTTGGCATGTGACAGTGTCAGCCTCGTGTGCTGCAAAGCTTCATGGAGCCTTAGAGAATAAAAAAAGAAAAAAGCCAAGTGTATGCTCGATGGAAAACAGATGGAGTTTTCGTTAGATATTACTTTTAATGATCTGCTTTAAAAGTAAAGATACACCATTCTGAGCAGAAGGGCCTCATAATAGCTGTGTTTGGGTCCCAGGCTCATTAACTTAGCTACAGATAAGCAAGACTGCAAGATCTTTGTATCATTAGAGGTTCCAGTCAAGCTTGCCTACCATTATTAGAATTCCAAACACAGCAGAACTATTTTGGAGCCTTAATAATAATTTATCCTGAAGATGTATCTTTATTTAATGATTCAGGGTTGTTGTTATGGGCCTGGCAGTTGGTTGCTCAGTTTTTGGAGTGTTACCATTTAACCCAGGTCAGGATAAAAATCCTGGAATATTCATTGCAGGGCAGACCTGAGGGCCTGTTCTTTACAGTCCACTTGGGTGTGACTCTCCCAAATGGTGTCACTGGCTGTGAGAGGTGACCCCAGCAGTCTAGAAAACCTGAAGATCCTTCCTAAAAAGATGGACCCTGCAATCTGTTCCTGTAGGTACTAAATCAACTTTTGACATGTAAAGAACAATGCAGTCCCAGGATTTTAGGAGTAGATGCTTGCTGCCAAACCACAAGAAATGCTTTTGTCTGGAACTCATGGAGCAGTAACATAGCAATGGAGGGTGTACCCTTGTCTGTTATTCCCTCTGAGCAATTTCTCAGAGACTTGTTACCAGGATTCAGATAGATTTCATGGAACTAGGAGAGAAATAGGCTTTAATTTCCTTACAAAGGGAGGGAGAGACAATAGAACTCAGCAAAACATGTGGCATTTTTTGTTTCTGTCTGAGAGTTATGCAAGCCAAACCCAGTGCCCATCTTCGGGCAGTACTCTCTAAAGGAGGCTCACGTGAGAAAATTTGTGTTACTTTTTTCTGGTATGATAAAACTGCTTTATTTCCTCTGCATTTGTGTAAATACAGCCTATGTCTTCAGCTGATCTCCAGCTGGGGAGTACAAATCAGAATCCAAGTTTCTCAAAATTCAAAGAAGTTTGGAGCTGATGTTCTGGTTCACTGCCACCTCTGCAGAAAAATACCTGCATGAACATAGAAGAAATAAGCCTCTTCTTTTCATAAGAGACGGACTAGAAGGATCAATTCCAGTGACAATCTATCACAAACTGCTAATTAAACACTGCTCTGAAACCAGGTTTTCCCTACTCTGTTAGAAACCTTCTTCAACTTCCAGACTAGAGTTACTGGTTGACCAGTTTGTTCACATTTAGTATTGTGCCAAAGCTGCCTTTTAGTTTAGATTATTACACACAAACAGAATGTATTAGGTTTCCTCTGCTTTTTGTGTCGAAAAGAGAAGAGAAGAGAAAAG
>VWPU01023505.1:0-18674 GCA_013398955.1 Callaeas wilsoni | reverse complement strand
CCCCCCCCTCCTCCTCTGCCCCATGTCCGAGCCCGCTCCGCCGCCCGGCATGGCCCGCCCGCCGCTGGCCGCCGCCGCCGCCTTGCTGGCCGCCGCTCTGCTGCACTGCGCGCCCGCCGCGCCCGCCCGCCGCCACAAGCCGGTGAGTCGGGACCGCCCGGTGCCTCCTTCCGTGTCCCCCGCCGCTCTCCGATGCTGTCCCGAGGGCAGTATCTCCCCGGCAGATCCTCCGCTGAACGGGACGAGCCGTCTATCCCCCGCCGCTCCATCCATCCCCGAGCCGCACTCGGGATGCCGGCACGGGCAGCGCTGCCGGGAGTCACCGGCCCCGGGACGGCTGCCCCTGCCCCGGCGGTGCCTCCCGCTCCGCGGGCTCCTCTCGGCTTCTTGGGGTGTTTTCACAGCCGTGTTCCCGAGGGAAAAACGGGGACCGGGACGAGGAGAGTTTAGGAGAGGACGCGGCATCCCCCGTGCTCTGCAGGCAGCAGAGCGCTCGCTGCTGCTCAAACACCCCCTGCACGCTGTGCTGGCAGTTCCGAGAAGTGCTGCGGGGAGACGAGACTAAAGGGATGAATCAAAGGCGCAGGCAGGAGAGGAGCAGCAGGGCTCTTTCTTCCTGCACATGCCTGCCCGATCCCAGCACCTGGGACGGAGCTGCGAGCAGCAGGGACCGCGGCTGCCAGAGAAGAGCCGCGGCGTGCGAGGGATTTGGGGGACGGGAGCAGACAGAGAGCTCCTTGTGCTGGGAATGTGTGCGTGCGTAATTGGGTTATTATAGACATGCGCTTCGCTGGTGTGCCATAAAATAATAACAGAGCAAATGCCCAGTAGCAGCCCAAGGGGATTAGTTCAGGTTCTGCCGATGGTTTTATTATCAGCTCTGTCATCTGAGTACTTTCTAACTTGGCTGCTAAATCTGCTGTGGGCTGGGACTTGGCGCAGGGCAGCCTCGGCCCCCAAAGTGCTTGTGTTACTCCAAACGAAATGTCACCGTGCTTGGCTCTGCTCTGCCCCTGAGCAAGGTGAGGCCAAGCGCTCGGTGGTGGCACTCTGCACTCCAGGAATGACACTGCTCTGCAGGCTGCAGCCCCTCCGGAGTGCAGCAAGCGGTGGGCTGAGAGGGCAGAGCTCCTCCCGCATGAAGCTGGAGGCTGCTGGTTCCTGTGGGACACGGGCTGGGCTGGCAGGTGCCTCATGCTCTGCCGTGTGCAAGCTGTGAAGCTGCTGCTCCTAGAGGAACCTGCACAGCCTCTGCTCCTGGTCTCGCTGCCAGCAGGGACCTGTGTGGGATCCTGGGGGAAGGGAGAGCCAGCCTGGCTTTCACACCATCTGAGCTTGAGCCCAGCCCAGCTGCCCTGTCAGTGTTCATCTCCTCTTGCCAGCACTCACAGCTGCTGAATGACTGCAGAGGTTGCTGGGGCTCAGCTGACTTGGCCAGTACCCCTTGAAGTGGGAAGTACACCGAATTGCTGAAGAGCACAGAGTTAATGCAGGGGTCCAGGTCTGCTCAGACTCCTGGTCCATCTAAGCCACTACCACGTTCCAGCAGAAGGTCTCCCAGTTGGCAATCTGCCACCAGAGAGGTGATTTCTTCCTCATCCCAGGCTAATGCTCTGCACCGTGAGTGCTAATCCTTTCCTCTTGGCTGGAGTAACTTCAGGTGATATTCCTACAGGTGCGTTTTGTTCAGGAATACCTTGTGTGTTCGACCAGCCGCGTGCGGCTCGGGGTTTCAGATCGATGTGTTTGACTCAGTCTTTGCAGAGATGGTGGCTGCATTGGTTTGGGTTGGAAATGGAGACATGATTTCCCATCCTTTCAAACATGCTCTGTCATCCCAAATATCGGCTTCTTTGGGTTCCTTATCTGGTGTCAAGGCTTCTGAAGGTTATCTGCTGCCTCTGGGGTGAAGCCAGTTTTACCTGGGGGTTGCTCTCACGTGCAGTGTGAGCTGGCAGCAGTGCACCCCGCTCCTGTCCCGTTCGGGGAGCACGCGAGTGCCGGACAGCTGGGGTGGCACTGCTGGGGTGGCACTGCTGGGCTGACAGGCCCGTGCTCTGCCCTCTCTCTGTGCCACGCCATCACGTGCTCCCTTCTCTGACCGCTCTGAGTCCGCTGCACAAAGGGATGTTTCCCTAATGTCTGACAGCAGCTAATTTCCTGTCTGGGCACCTTTTGCCGTCAGGTGATGAATGAGAAAGGAGCCAAGGGACTGAGCCGAGAAAAGAGATTCACACTCCTACGAGACAGACCACAGGGCTCCCTGGAGCTGTGCGAGTACGTGGGGTGGGCAGGGAGAGCCCAGGGTGCAGGAGTGTGCTGCACCCCGGCTATCTGCGTTCCAACAGCGAGTCACAGCGGCAGCAGCTGAGAGGGGACGGAATCAAGGGCTAAGATTGATTTTAAAGCCAGGCTATAGGGCAAGTTGCAGAAGGACTTGTGTTCTTTGAGGCAAACTCTGTAGATCTCCTTCACTTTTATATTAATGCCTAAAGAAAGAAAGAGAAAACTGAGAGCAGAATAAAGGCTGTGTCTGGTGTCCACCGTAAAACTTGAGAACAAAAGATCTGCAGTCCTCGGGGCTGTGCACGCGCAGACACTGAATTCCTGCCTTGCTTTCGGCTCCCCTGGGAAATCAAAGTCAGTGCATTTGCTCGGGAGGTCTCTCTCCGTGGAGAAGTGGTGGGCACGCTCCCAGCTCCCAACAGAATCCATCAGGGGTCCTGCAGCTCTCACCCTGAACACAGCAGGTTCCCCTCTGGAAGCAGGGTGCTGCCTTCCCCACAGCCCCTGCCTGCCCCGCTCTGGGCTCAGGCAGCTCCCGCAGGAAGGGTTTGATTTGCACTCTTTGGTTTGGCTATTTAAATCCTGCAGCCAGCGTTGGGGTAATTTTAGGCATGTTTATCTTGTGCTCTGGGAGAGACTCAAGACACATGTAAGTAGTTATTCTCCAGCGGGTTTGTTGTGTTTGTGCTTCCACATGCGGCACACACGCACACCCTGCAGTGTGGCAAGGCTTGGGGGTGCCGCTGGCAAAGCGGGTCCGAGAGGGAGAGGGAGAGGAGAGGGAGAGGAAGAGGGAGAGGGAGAGGAAGAGGAGAGGGAGAGGGAGAGGAAGAGGAGAGGAGCAGTTTGGGGAAGATCCCCCTCCCCCACGCTTATCCTGCCCTGGCACCATAATTTTTGGGGCTCTGCAGAGGAAGAGATGCGCTGTGTAGGAGCTGTTTGAAAAGCATTTTCTGTGGAAAGTTGTCTTGCAGAGATGCTGATCCTACTTCTTCCTGCTAAGTAGCTCTTTCCTACTAACCCCAAATATATGGACAGGTAAATGAAGGGTTCGTGGGTATTCTTGCACTGGGGATGGCTCAGCCTGCAAAGTGAATGGAAGCACTGCTGAGTCTGCACATTGCTGCCCAGCAAAATGAAAAGCAGAGCACTTCAGGGGTTCACTAAGGGCCACAGACGTGTTTTTAGAGGTTGACTGAGATCCTGGTGCAGATAGATGAGTCCCAGCAAGAACAGGCAGGTGACCAGACTTCCTCCTCTTAGTGGATTTGGGCAGGAGAGAGGCACTGATAGCTTATGGCTCCTCTTAGCTTGGATGTAATTGCACAATGAACAAAACCCCTCAACCCCCTTCCTCCCTGCCAGGAGTGTGCCACGTCCTAGAGCAGTTTCTTCGTTTTGAGGGGATTTCTAGGTCATCAGATTAAGGGCTCTTGAAACCTTTTGCTATGTCAGCATCCTGGGGCTTGTTTGCTCTGCAAGCACTCCAGTTTCTGGCAAACTGTTGCTTGGGTGACACCAGCAGTTTGGTTGTGGTGTTGTTGATGGAATAGTCTCACAAACTGTCACATAATTAAAATGTCTAATAATAAAAATAGTCCCGCAGTGTTTATTCATTTGCTTTCTCTCGTTACACCAAAGCCTGGTTCTTCTCATTCCGTCTGTGGGCATAAACATTTGCAGTCCGTAATGTTTCATGTTCCGCGTTGCTTAGGAAAAATAAACATTTTCCTTTTTTCAATGCCAACAACAACTACCACCAAGTAATCCGGAAACAAAGTGTCGGGCCCCGGGAGGTAGTGCTGGATGGTGCCACGGAGCTGGGACGTGAGTGGAGAGGAACATCCAAGCGTGTGTGCTTGGCCAGGCACTGCAGCAGCTCCCGTTTGGCCTCAGCCTTTGTGTTCTCCCTGGCTGGGTCTGCAGTGGGACGGGGCTGCAGCCCAGCATGAAGGAGCCAGTCCCGTAGCAGAAGTATTTTGTGTGAGTAAAGAATTCTTAGAGAGGTTGGGAGACTCTGCCTTGTTCTGGGGGAGGCAGGATCAATAAATCCGGAGGCTTTGCCTAGGCATTGTTTCCACTACCAGCGCCTTGACCAGGAGCACGTTTGGCTCAGGGTTAGACCAGACCACAATCATGTCTCTGCTGTGAAACTTCACCTGCAGCATTAGCACCTTCCGAGCCCAGTCTGCTCCTGGAACACAACCTGGCTAGAATGAAGCTGGTTCCAGTTTTACCATGAACCATCAGCTGTAGCTGCACTTCCAGATCCAGCCCCTGCAAATCCGTGCTGGGCTGAGAGGCAGGCTGGACAAAAAGCCATCTCTGCATCAGGAGAACAACGCTGATCTCAGGCAGGAACGCTGCTGTTAAGGGGATGCAGAGCCCATGGGGGGTGTAGCCATCCCCCAGTGCACAAAAACGGGCTGAGAGAACCGTCTTACATGAGAAGTGCAAGAGAAAGCATCTCTGCTGTCCTTCCCCGCTGAAGTAAGGGCAGGGCTGCTCCGAGGTGCAGGCTTGCAGGTAGGAGGATAATGCTGCTAGGCAGAGGCAGCAAACACCAGGGCCTTGGCAAACACTCTGAGTAACAGAAGGAGAAAGCAGAAACAGAAGCAATGGAAAAGGAGCAGCAGAAGGCACAGGGAGATGGAGACAAAGTCCTTGAGCTCATTCCCCAACATAAGAGGAAACAGCCCCAGTGACAGGGGAAGCATCCAAGACTGATGGGATTCACGCTGTAACTTGTCCAGTCGCTCCTGTCTGACAGGGAGAGGGGACTCCTTTCATGTCCATGCCACAGAAGCAGCCAGGAGCCCGGGTAATTCGGTACACAACAGAGGACACAAGTTTAAGTTCAGGGCAGGCAGAGGAGGATGGACCCAGGCAGAGGAGAGCCGTGGGTTTGTCAGTACCAGGCACCAGCCTCACTCTTGTGCTTATTTAGACACGGTGCTGCTGATACTCCATGGTAGCTGTCCTGCTCCGGCTGCTGCTCCTCCAGGGAGCTCTGGAGGGTGAGTGCTGCCCAACACGATGAGGTTAAAGATGCTCCTGGCTCCTTGGGATGGCTGGAACACTTCCTGGGAAGCTTGGCTGGTGTTCATCTGGCTCCAGCAGACCCAGAGGTGATGGCTCTTGTATCACAGCGCTTGGAGGCTGATAAAGCTGTGAGGAACTGAGTGGGCAGCCTGTACCTCCGCTGTGGTTTCTGCTGTCCCATGGGATCTGTCCGTTCCCTCCTGTTCCCCCTCAGCCTTTCAGTCACAAGGCTGCAGGAAGAGGCACTTTCTTTGTGAGGAGCTGTGACCGGCCTGCGGCACAGCCCTCTTTGCATACAGCTTTGCTCCTCTGCTGTCCTCACTGCCCTCAGCCCTTGGTTTCAGGCCTGGAATCCTCTCTGTGCTTGTGCTGTATTCACATTTTACTGATCAGCCTCTGTTGCAAAGCCGTGGCCTCTTCCTTGACTACAAGCCAGCTGTTCCCATGCCCAGCTGTGGGTTATACAGGGAAGGGCAGTGCAAGTGGCAGCACACACTCAGCCAGAGGCTCAGATCTGTTTTGCACTCTGCTGGGACCAGCCCTGTCCTGGGTTGCAGGGTTTCCCTTTGCTTTTGTGTTCAGTAATCCCCTCTGCTGGTGGGGTGGGACAAGCGGGGATGCCCTGAGAGGTACCCAGCAGCCAGTGCCCTCCTCCTCCTCTCCTCACAGGTCTGTAGTGGCTTCAGCAGCAGCAGGGCCCTAAGTGAACCCTAAGCAATACAGCCGGGGCATGGTACCACAGCTCAGAGAGCAAAGCAGGAGGGGGTGGACTCAGCACTGGGTGGGAAGGATGCAACCTTAAGCAAGCGGACACGATATCTAATCCCCGGGCAGTGCCTGCAGCAAGGTGTGTCCAGCCAAGGAGACCACGACTTCCAGCTTGAGTGTCTCCTGAGCATTGTTTGGCAAGTGGTTTCTGCCTGTCACATTTCCCCTTGCCGGCTGCGCCTGCAGTGGCATTTTCCAGCCCTTTCCTGCCATGGTCCTAATGTCGGTGCGGTGACGACAGGGAGAGCGTTGCTGTTTGTCCAGGGGCACACACAGGGCAGCAGGGCTTTGTCCAGGGGCACACACAGGGCAGCAGGGTAGGTCTTGCCTCCTGCCCCACCCAGAGCCATTCACAGGATGGCTGTGCCCCCTTCCGGGACCGAGCCTCTGCAAAGGGCAGGAGGAGCAGGGAGGGTCCTGGTATTGCAAAGTGGGGTTTGGAAAGCTGGGATTCATAACAGTGGCCTTGAGCTAACCAAAGAGGGGAGAGAAAAGCTGCCCCTGGTCTGCCTCTGAACATGGGACTCCTCAGGGCAAGAAGGAAACAGGCAGCTTCTCCTCTCTGCTCCTGGTCAGACGACAGTGATAATCTCCAGTTTATGCCAGTGGCTCTACCCTGAAAGGCAACTGCCCTTTCCAGAGGCGGAATGTGCATAGCATCGTCACAGCAAACACACAGCAGTAAGGCCGTCTGGGTCAGCCTCAGCCCACCCACCTGCCTGAGCAATTCTTGAGGGTTTCCCAGTGCTCCTGGTTCCTGCACTTCCTGGCCTTGGAAAACCAGATGCATTCATCACTCCAAGCCCTCAGCTGTCAGGACCTGCCTCTGGTGGCAGTGGGTGCTCCTGAGTGCATCCAGGAGCCCGGGGCTGAGCAGCCCTCCAGGCTGTGCTTTGGTGACACAGCTGCCATTATGGGTTCGGTGTCATTGGGGCTGAGAGCAAGATGTTGGCCAGAACATGAACTTTGTCAGCTTCTCCTGCCAGCTGTCCATTGCAGGCAGTAGCTGCCAGCCCAGGCAGGGTGCCAGGTGGCTCTCAGAGAGCTCCTCATAGAGGGACAGGTACCTCCAAGCTGGCAGGGCTCCAGCGTTCCGCAGGAGCAGCCCGGTGCAGACTCCTCTGGGACACCAGCCCGTACTCCCTCCTCCCACTGAAGCACTGAATGGATGCTCAGTGCATGGCTGCTGGCTTGGAGAGGCCTTGCTGTCCAGGATGTAACAAGGCTTTCTCTCTTTGCATGTGTGGCTGGTGCAGTTCCTGTGGTGTGTGAAACTGCACTGGGACACCAGGATTGTATCGATGGTCCCAAGGCAGAGGCTGGCAGGTGCCAAGCCACCGAGGGTGTCTGTCTGTCTGGGGAGGATGAGCCAGCAGGCGAGAGTGGTGACAGACCCATGAAGAGCCTGAAGTGATGTGTGGACACCTAAACTCCTCCTTGTGTGACCTCCGTGGCTGCTCTGTCCATCTGTGCATCGCTCAGGGGCGCGGGGCCGCTGCAGGGCCGGGAGCTCAGTAGCGGAATTAATGCCAAGGTCTTCACACTTCATTCCAGCCCGCATGAATGGGCTCATTGTAGGGAACAGAGTGGTGGCAGCACGCGGATTACACGGCATCATGGCAGCTCTGGCACCGTGCCATCCCGACCTTTGTGTCCCTGGCAGGGCAGCCAGGAAAGCTGGCCTGGAAGAAGGCAGCTCTTTGCCGGGGAAGAAAGAGCATGCCTAAAGCCCAGATCCTAAAGCCCTGTGGGACAGAGCCTGCCTGTCCAAGTAAAGATGCAGCACTGCTGCATCTCAGCTCCTCCCGCTGCTCAAACATCTTTACATTTGCTGCATGAAATCAGGCAAAAAAAAAATCTCTGTTTGGCTCTCTGCAGCACAGTGACATGGACCAAGCACCTCTCACCCCACACACCTCACAGCAGGCTGGAGATGACACCTGGGTAGTGTTTCATGGTGGCCATATAGTCCTGCTGTCACGTGGGAAACCAGTGGAAGTCAGCTAATTAGCATTAATTAATGTTGTCAAGAGAAACTTTGCTTTTCCAACCAAGTGTGGGAGAGCCCAGGAGATCTGATCCCAAGCAGAATCACAGGTATGGTGAGGCAAGGGGACAGGGTCCAGTCCTTCCCTCAGGCACTGATAGGGGCTGCAGGGACAGTCACTGCTGCTCTCTGCCCTGGGCTGTCACCCCCAGATCCCTGTGTCCTGCTCTGCCGTGCCCACCGGCCGTGCTGAGAGCCTGCCCACAGTGCCAGGACAGCAAGAGGACACCACGGAAGCGACAACAGGGAGCACAACTGCGCGCTAGGGACTAACGACTTCCTCCCATTAATATCACCTCTACTCGGGGCCAGGAGGGAATAAAGGATGTAGGGCAAAGGGGGAGAATTTATTCCCTAGTGATTTGTTTTATACTTGAAGGGTCTGGTTCTCATCCACAGCTTGCAAAAGTATTTCCTGCCGGCCGGCTGCCAAGGAAATGCGGACCAAAAATAGCCCAGCGCTTAGTGGGTGCCATGGCATGACACAGTGCCTCCCAGGTGTGACCCTGAGCAGCAGAGCCCAGGGAACCTGGCATGTTTGTGGGGAGCAGTCTGTGCCCTACCAGTGGGGAAACAGCCCTGGGCAGAAGGGGAACACACTGCTGCAGGACTGCCGTGGGCAGCTGTCCACCACTCTGCAACACTGAGTGTCTTCACGGACGCTGATGCCGTGGTTTTGCTTTTGCCTTTTAGGACGTGTCTCGAAAGCATCACACCTGGAAGGAGCAGGCTCCTTGGCCGTCTGCCTCGGTGAACGCCGTGGGCACGGGTGTGCCCGCCAAGGGCTTCCCCGTGGGTGCAGCTGGGCAGGCGGCTCGCTGGAACCCGCCGCGCTGCGGCGTGCCGGACCTGCCGGTGCTGCCGGACGGCCAGAACGGGCGGAACCGCCAGAAGCGGTTTGTCCTCTCCGGCGGACGCTGGGACAAGACCGATCTCACCTACAAGTAAGAGAGGCCCGAAACGGCGGTCAGGCTGGTTTGCTTCTCCCTCCCCAGAGCGCTCGCCCTGATGTTCCCCGGAGCACGGCACGCTGTGATGCGACCATGGGAGCTGCAGGGCAGGCAGGGGCCAAGGAAGCCACCTGCTGAACCACAGCCTGTCCCCAGCACCCGCACATCCCCTCAGGAACACGCTCCAGGAGCACAGCTGCCCACCCAGCCCTGCCCTAGCACGCTGTGCACAGCCATTGCACCAGCCCTTGCTCAGTCCCGCACCAACACCCCTGGGCACACAGGTCACCCCCTCACGTGTGCTGAGCTCAGCCTCCTCCACCAGCGCTCTCCTGCTGTGCCTTTTCCCCCACAGCCACCCCGTGGGGGGCTCACCTCGCAGTTTATTTGAAAAAGTTCTTTTTATTCAGCTGTTGCTGATGGTCCCATAAACACGACTTCAGTGTAAAGTTTTGCCCGAATCACCGCACACGTTCTCCGTTGTGAATCTACTCAACAGACTGGCAGGAGGGTTGTGCTGCCTCCCCAGCTGCCCTCAAGGGTATGAGTGGAGAACTGAGCACAGTCATATGGACCTTGACAGCATGTAAAGCATCTTTTGCTTAATCCAAAACAGGAGACAGCTCCTCACACCATTAGGAGGCTGTAGATAACAGAAAGGCTTCTTCCTTTTTTTTTCTTTTGGGCCAATAGTGTTAAAGAAAGAAACATAGCAAAGATTTACATACAGCAACACTGTTAATGGAAGGGAAAGAAACTTCCCTCTGTGGCAGACCTTTCAGTCTGCTCTTGTTACTGGAGGAAGTGGGAGCAACTGCTGAGTGAACCCAAGTTTCCAGGGCCAAAAAATGCAGAGATTGAGAAGAAATCATATCACTCCACTGCCAGGAATCTTTGTGGTGGTGACCTTACAGGGTATAGACCTGGGGAGTGTCGTGGCACTTCAGAACAACACAGAATCTGCAAAGCTCTCCAGGGAACTCTCCTCTGGCACACCAGCAAGAGGGCTTCAACACTGATGGGATTTATCTGCTGCACATGTTGCTTGGTAGAGGGTGCTGGAGCAGTGCATGCATGGATTGGAGATGTTCTGGTGCTGAGGATGGTGGTCCTAGTGATGTTGATTGTAGAACTGGTGCCTTCCTGACAGCTCTGTCCACGGGAAGGCAGCCGATGCTCTCCTCATCCAGTGTCTGTTGCCTTCCAGAATTATCAGGTTCCCGTGGCAACTCGTAAAAGCTAAAGTGAGAAGGACCATTGAGGAAGCTTTGAAAGTGTGGAGTGATGTGACCCCGCTGACCTTTACCGAGGTGCAGGAGGGACGGGCTGACATCGTCATCGATTTCACCAGGTGAGCACGGCAGCGGCTGCAGCACCCTGCTCCCAGCCAGAGGAGCGGTGCTGCAAGCAGAGCAGAGACCTGCCAGCACACAGCTTAGGCACTTCAATGGAGGCTCATATTTCTGCTCTCAGACACTGGGATCTTTTTAGTTTTGTCAGTTGTGGGCTGCTTGGTGTAAGTGCAGCTGTTCCACACTGGCTGTGCAGCAGCACCGTTACTGATCATTCATTAATTTTCCTGGTACATTTACGTTTCTCTGCCCACAGGCTGTTTTCTTAAGCGTTTGTTTTGATTTTCCATCTTCAGGTCCTCCATCCTGTCCCTCGACTGAACGACTGAACGATGTAACTGTCTCCCCAAAGACAAATATAGTTCCTTGGTTAAGTGAATCTTGGCTCCTGGCCTGAAATTCCCTTTTGGCAAAATACGCACTGGGGCAAAGGCTTCCCTGAGCTGCGTGTTTGCACAGAACTAATGAAGGCAGCAGAGACTGTCCAAGCAGTGATGCCATTTGCATGCTGTGTATTTGTCTGCGCCTCCCTCGGCTCTCTCAAGTGGCCACGTCTCTCATGGGTTTCCTTCATTACTCATCAGTGGCTTGGCTTGAGTGAAGACCTGAGAGTTTGGCTGGGTTTGCTGCCAGCTGCCCCTCCGCAGCCCCCCGCCACTCAGCCATATCAACTTAATCTTGGCTTAGGCAGTCGCCTCCTTAATTCTTTAGGCTCCACAGTCAGCTCTGGGCTGGAAGCTGAAAAGGGGAAGGGGAGAAACATCCCTGAGAAAACATACAAACTCCCCTGGGCTTGGTGTGACTGAGGTCTGCTTCCTCAGTGCTTGGTGTGATCAAGCTGCTTCCTCAGGGCTCTGATGCAGAATTTGGTTTGTGGCAATTGGAATAGCTCTGAGACCGGTAGGATGAACTTAGGATGGGAATGAGAGCTGCTGTCCCCTCTCAGCGCCATCCACCTTTGGCCAGACGATGCTGGAGCTCCATGGCCCTTGGTCTGAGGTGCAACGTGTCTTCCCTCCAGGTACTGGCACGGAGACAACTTGCCTTTTGATGGGCCCGGGGGGATCCTGGCACACGCATTCTTCCCCAAAACGCACCGCGAAGGAGACGTTCATTTTGACTACGACGAGACCTGGACGATTGGGAACAACCTGGGTACGGTACTGTTTCTAGGGCAGCTGTGGGTGCTCCAGGACGCTTGTGTCAATGACCCTGGGAGCGATTCCCCTGTGGTGTGAACAGGCTTCCTGTAAAACTGAGAGGCAACAACTACTTTTGTGGTGAGCATTGTCATCTCCCACCACTTAGAAGCTGCTGTTGGTATTCAGGTCTTTTCATCTTTTGGCCACAGCAGAGCCCGTGTCCAGCAGCAGGACCCCACTTCCCCATGGACTCCTCCTGTGGAGGGAGCAAGAGACGGCTCTTCTGGCCAGCCATGTGCCCTGCCACTTGGGAATTGCACCCTGCATTGGCAGGAGTCGTTAGAAATGAAACAGGGAAAGGATGAAGGAAGACTGAGGCTCAAGCTCCGTATGACACAGTTGTTTTCCAAAGAACAGTCTCAGTTCCAGTCCCTGCACGCGTTGTTCACCGTCTGCCCTCGAACAAGTCCATAAAGGGAAACCACCCAGGCTCCAGCTCTGTCCCCGTGGCCTGGGAATGCTCTGACCATAAACAACACCACATCCAGTTAAGATTCTTTTTTTAATTTTTGCTAATAATAGATCTAAGCTGGTAGCTCTTTGCTTGGGCACTCAGGGTCTGGTGTCACAGTATCTCATGAGATACTGCAGCACCGCCTGGGACCATCTGGATCAGTGCCCAGAACACCAGTTTCTGGAAGACTGACCAAAATTAACCCAGGTCAGCTCCTCCTCCTCCTTCCCAGTTTATCTGCACGGACAAAGAAATAATCACAAAGCTCAGGTTAACCCCAGGCCTCTTGGGGTTTCCCAACACCTTTGGCCATGTCGGTGGGCTCCCCCAAAGCCCGTGCCAGTGTCAGCTGTAGGCCAGTTTGACTGCGTGGGGCGTAGCACTGCTGCGTCTCCAACCCTGCTCATGCTGACCAGAACAAGAATCACAGAGCACCTCTTTGCAGAAGTGTTTCTGCTCCTGGGGGGGCTCTGTCGACTTTAACCCTCTGTTGGCATTGCCTGTGTTGTTGAAGAGTTTCCTGCATTCTCCCATAAAACAGTGTTGGGGGCAAACCAGGAACTGAAAATGGACTACAGTTCCCATCAGAATCCAGCTCTGTTCCATGGCATTCCCTCCTTCCCCCCATATCATCCATAAATAACTGTTGTAAAAGCTCTTTGGAGCTAATTGCCATTTAATATGCTGAAAAGAGCTTTACGATATAAACATGGATAAATCCTTGACTCAGCTCTCAGTGAGACAGGGAAATCCTTAGTCTGGTTTTACTGATGGGAGAGCACAAGCGTGAGGAGGGCTAAGGCGAGCCCTGGGGTCGATCCAGAGCCGTGCAGGAAGCAGGACCCCACGTGGAGAACCATCCATGAGGGACAGAGGGATGCAGCCGTGCTGCTGTGCAGCTCCCCGGAGAATGTGACAGCACTGCTGATCTGCCAACACTGGAAAGCATCAAGAGAGGAGCCTGCCAAGTTAAACAGTAGTGTCTGAAAGTTTGTAATAAATCACTGGCATAGAAATCCCACTCTCTCAGCTGACCTAGATGTGTTGATTTAATCAGGTCAGTGCTGTGCAAATTCAACGCTTCCAAGTAAAGCTGGCCGGGTCTCACCTTCCCCTCCACCCTTCCCAGGCGCTCCTCCCCACTGTATTCCCCCTGTCCCACCCGGTCCTGGTGCTGGGAAGTGACCTGCTCCCCTGGAGGCAGCAGGGAAATCCTGCTTGGAGCACCAAGGCTGGCTAACTCACATCCCTGCGGTTCTCATCACTTGGGCTGCAGCTTGGAGGATTTCTGGCTGAAGGCAAGTGAATGAATATGTTGGGACTCGTCAACAAACAGCCTCCACTCATAGTGAAATTTATCAGCTTTAAACAGGACCCATTGGAAGCTGAACAAAACCTGCCAAACAATACAAGTTTGTGTACTGAAAGCCCCTTTTCCTCCCCTCCTTTTGTAGATGCTCCAAGGTCATGTATTCCTGAAACATGATCTCCCATCCCCATAAAATGTCCCACAAGTCCAGTGAAGAAGTCTCAGACCTTGACATGGGATCATTTTTTATGGCTTTATTTCTAAATGACACCTTCTTGACACAGTCTCCAGACAAGCAATAGATGAGCTCCCTCTGCTGTGTGACAACGCCTTTGGCAAGTGTTAATCCCAGAGAGTTCCCTCATCCACACCAGTATCTTCCACAGTGGATGTGGTCTAACTGGGACATGCTAACCAACATTACCACCCCACCTCCTGTACCTATGGTCTATGCTTCCTTCTCTGTGCAAACTTCTCCTTTCCAAAAGTGCATGGAAAACCCTTTTCTTCCTGCTGATGGGGTGGCAAGAGCCTCTGACAACAGAATTGCAAATTACCAACATGTCCAGGTTAATACCCAAGTGTATGAACTGACTCACGGTGCTTCTGAACCAGTGAATCCCTTTACTATGCCCTTTGACTCCTTTAAAAAAACCCCACAGACATATTTTGGAGCTACACAGCAAGAATCTGGGAACAAGCTAGTGGAGGTAGATGTCTCTTTCCTCTTTTTGGACTCCTACAACACCTGTCAGTGTCTGGTAACTGGTAGGAACAGCCCAGGAGGGAAAAGCATGTGAGCAGACGAAAGCATCTTCCATCTTCTCCCTTTGTAGGCACTGACCTTCTGCAAGTGGCTGCTCATGAGTTTGGCCACGTCCTGGGCCTGCAGCACACGGCTGTCTCCAAGTCACTGATGTCTCCTTTCTACATCTTCCGCTACCCCCTACGCCTGAGCGAGGATGACAAGCAAGGTATCCAGTACCTCTACGGGAAACCCTCACCGGATCCCGACCCAACCCCAACTCAGCCAGCAGAGCTGCCCCAGCCAGACCTCGAAACCAACGAGATCACCGACGAGGAGGTGAGTGAACGGCCTGTCTGTGCCCTTCCCTGACACCCTGCTTGGGGCTGCCCTCCCGGGAGGCTGGCAGCAGCCGGGGTTGGTGTCTGCCTCTTCCACCGACACTGCTGAGGCCAGACCCCGCGGCTGGCACTGGGATGTGCAGGGAGGGGATCTCCGGGCAGCACATGCCCAACCCAAACCGGGCAGCTGCCTGGACACAGGGCCCTGCCCTCGGCTGACGCCAGCCTGGGCGAGGGGGGCTCCTGGGGGCCAAGCCCCTGACCCGCTGTGCTCGGGCAGGCCGCGCAGCCCGACGCCTGCGACACCGCTTTCGACGCTGCATCCACCATCCGAGGGGAGCTGTTCTTCTTCAAGTCCCGCTACGTGTGGCGGCTCCGAGCTGGAAAGCTGCAGGACGGCTACCCGGCTCTGGCCTCCCGCCACTGGCAGGGGATCCCCAGCTCCGTCGATGCCACCTTCGAGGACCCTCTGGGCAATATCTGGTTTTTCCAAGGTAAGAGCTGGACTGCGATCAGATGGCTCAGAAATGCATCTCAATTACTTAGAGGCAGTCAGGACCCAGCAGGTTCCTGGGAGAATAAATCTCCTGGAAATCCTCAGCAATCCAGGAATCTTTATTATTTGTTTTCTTATCTATTTAAACTTTTTATCAGGTATTGAGGACGGGAGAGAGAACAAGGGGTCACTTTTGTTTCAAACACAGCCACGACATCGCGTTCTCCTTCCCTGGAACACAAACATTTGCAATGAGCCTCTGCCCTGGCAGAGGAGAAAGAAGGAAACATTTGCTCCATCTCCCCAGCTGTCATGGGAAGCACTGTGCCAGAAGTGAACCCCAGCAGCTTCCCTGGCTGTGAAATACCTGTGCCTGTGTCCCCAGGGCCCTGCTCAGGGGGTGGACAGCATTTTCTCTGCTCCTCAGAGACCTGGATGTGGAACTTTCCTAGTACCCCATGACTTTATGAGCCTACAGGGACCCTGGGTGCAGAGCCAGGCAACCTCCAGCAACCAGAAAGATTAAAAATGAAACCACCTCCCGGCCATCTCGGGGGTTCAAGGCCAGCAACAAACCCCGTTTCAGCTCCACTGTTTTTGCTAATGTCTTTCCAAGTGTAGGTTTAATAGGAGGGACGCAGATTGACATGGGAACTCATTGTGGGTGTGCACACCCCGTCTGCACTCCATGAGACCGAGTACCAAAATCACACCACGTGCCTCTGCAGGCAGAGCTCCTGCATAAACGCATTACTTAGCACCTGACCTGCACACAAGGACTTACAGTGCTAAAATTGGCAGGCTCCTATGGTGAGCTAAAATGAGATAAGGGGGAAGTATTACATGCCTTAGGCTAATTACAGAGATTCTCATTTTAATCTAATCTGGAACTATGCTTCCAGTCTCTGTATCAGCTTGGCAAATTCTTCCTGGTTTCTGCAGCTCGCTCCTTTCCAGCCTCATGCCCCCTTTGTGCCTGTGCATGCCCACGTTTTCCAAGTGCTGAGGTTGCAGGGTAGAGCCTAGTCCCTCCAGCCAGGTCCTTTATAACTTCCACAAACAGAGGAAAATGCTGCTGAAATGGACCTTCCTGTCCCCCACCACCAGCCACCAGGCTGGACTGAGGTGGGATGGCAATGCATTGACAGCATTTTGGACACACAACAGTGCCAGTGTCCATTACACTGGTGGTGTTTTTGCCTCTCAGGCACAGCTTCCAGTGGGAGCTCTGCCAAGGCACCAGCTCCAGTTCACTACCAAATTATCAGAGTTTTTGACCCCTTGTCTCCCTTTTCTGTCTCCTCAATAGATTCTCAATACTGGATTTATGATGGCGAGAGACGGGTATCTGGTCCCACCCCGATTGTGGAGCTGGGCCTCCCTGCATCCCCTGTGCAGGCAGCTCTGGTGTGGGGGGCTGAGAAGAACAAGATCTACATCTTCAGTGGAGGCAACTACTGGCGCTTCAACCCCCACAGGCGCCAGGTGGACAACATCTACCCCCGGGCTATGGCCGACTGGCGCGGCGTCCCGCAGGAGATCGACGCTGCTTTTCAGGATCAGTTTGGTCAGTGCAGCACGATCGGGGGCCTGCTCTGGCAGCTGGAACAGCTGGGCAGATTTACACATGTGGCAGTAGTGGATGTTTCCCAACCATAACACATCCTATACAGTGTAGAGGGGCAGTTCCCTCCAGTGGGTAGAGAATTGAGGCTTTGCCCATCAAAGTAAGAAGTTTCCTTCTCATTAATTGCAGCAACTGATACGTAAATGTTCGATAGAGAGAAGTCAAATCCGACCAAGGAATGGTCACAGAGTCCTGCCCACCTCTTACTGCTCCCGCCAAAGGAAGTGATGAGAAGACAACAGAAACACTGCCCACACTTCAGCCTGGGCAGCTGAACAGTGAACAGGCTGCTTTTGGTATTGACCAGTCCTCCCCACTGTGCCCCATGCTGAAAACAGTATGGCAGTGCCACAGAAACACGGGGGACAGCCAGGGTGCTTGGGATGACAGGTGTGACAAGTAGCTCTTTCCTCTCTAAGGATGAGGTGAAACAGCTCCCCACTGCTTCCAGAACTTAATTCCAGGTCAGCTTGCCCGCAGGAACAGAGGCTCTGCAGCAGGTCATCACGAGTTGCCTGTCCCTGTCCTAGACATCCTCTGCCCTCGCAAGGCTGGGTCACTACAAGTGTACAGCATATTTAAACCCATCAGGAAAACAAAATAAAACACATCCTGTTTACTGTCCAAAAAGTAAAGCTAGACTTCTTATCAAAACTAAAACAGTGTGAAAGAAAAGTGAATGCCACAAGCCTGGGTTCAAGTAAAATCTCCTGCCTCTTCCAGCTTTCTTTCCGTACTGTATGTGTTGAGGAGTGACAGCTGAACAAAATGCTGGGAAAGAGCTCTGAGCCACATGAACACTGTCTCTTCTAACCCGTCCTCTCTCACCCACAGGTTTTGCCTATTTCCTGAGAGGCCGAGATTATTGGAAGTTTGATCCGGTCCAGGTGAAAGTGCTGGAGGGCTACCCACGCCAGATCAGCCAGGACTTCTTCAGCTGTACACCCTCCTCCAACTCCTTCAGATGAGGGGGATGCCTGTGTCCTCCACACTCCCCTTTCATCACCCTTACCTCCAGCAGCCACACAGAGGGTTCTCTCTGCCATTCCTGGCTTCCTTCCAGGCTTGGCATCTGACACAACAGGTGTCTGTCACAAGTGACAAAGTTTGCTCCTCTCCAGTTCCAGCAGCCCCAGCTTCAGTTGCTATCCATGTAAAAGCAGCTGCCATGTTCTTTACAGGCAAGGGCGGCCACACTCTCCTAGCAATAGCATCCCAAAAGCCATCAGGCCAGCCTGGAACAGGATCATGCTCTCATAATTAATCTGAACCCCATCCTGTAGAACTGATCCAATGGCATTTCCTATGTTTACATAACTCACTACGGCAGCCCTTTGCTGCTCCAGGCGCTGGCCAAGGAGGAAGGATCCCCCAGCCCGGGGCTTTGAAGGACACCGACCCTACCTGCGGAGGAGGAGGACTGCGACCTGCGGCTGCTGCCGGAGCTCGCCGGGGCAGCCGCGGTGACTGCCAGGGCCTGCCGCAGCCCTGCTCCCGGCTTGATGTTGTATCACTAGTATGCCTTAGGATTTTGTACCGATTTGTATATAGACAAGGGGCCCCCTCCCTTCCTCCCTCCACGGTGCTGGGTGCCAGTGCTGGACACTGCCCCGCGCTCGTCCCGGCGAGGTTCCCGTCCCGGGATGCTCAGATGCACTGATCGCTCTCGTACCGCCGTTCCCGGCCCGGGCTGGCACCGCACACCCCTCGTGTCTGCTCGGCCTTACGCCAAACGCCACCGGGCTGCGAACAGTCTCCTCCCTTTTCGCCTTCCAGCCCGAGCCGGGTGCGCGGCCGGAGACACGGCGGGGAGCGGGCGGGGACGCTGCCGTGTCCCGGGAGCGCAGCGCTCAGTCTGTATTTATGCACCGCCCCGCGACAATAAAACCCGCCTATTTTCTACATCCTGCCGTCCCCGCCGTCCCTCCTTCCCTCCCGCCCCGGCCCGGGGCTCCTCCCGCCGCATGCGCGCAGCGGGGCCCGCACTAGGCCGCGGAGCCGCCCGTTGTCGCTGCCGCCGCCGCAGGGCCGCGCTCCGCTCCCCGGGCGCCGCCG
>VWPU01023496.1:0-32390 GCA_013398955.1 Callaeas wilsoni | reverse complement strand
AGCACCCATCCCGAGCCAGCCACGCCGGGTCAGCGCTCCCCAGACAGCGCTGCCGCCCCCGGAGCGCACGGGCTCGTTTTGGACAGCACTGCGGCATTCCTGGGCTCAGTTCACACACCACATTTTAATTTTTTTTTAAACAACCTTGTCAGGATGTTGAAACCTACAGGAATAAAAAGGGAAACCTAGTACAGATATGAAATTTTATGGTGCTGTTTGTAGCAATACTTCCAAAACTAGCTTTGGCTGGAAAACAGAGCTGGATTGTGCTGATCCAGGGCCCACAAGACACACAAAACATCCGTAGTGGAAGAGATGGAGATTTTCTCTATGTCTTTTACTGTATGCCTCAGTCTGTAACCCCACAGCTCTGCTGTAACGTGTTCTGAGCAGTCCCAAGGGCTGGCTCCTCCTCAACAGCACATTTTTGCCACTCTTGAGTTTTACTGTTTATTTGTTGCAGTTATATTTGGAGGAAAATGTTTGTAAGACAAAAACTATTTTAAAAAATAACTGTCTGCTAACAAACCCAAACGCAACAACTGCTACAGCCTAAATCTCAAACCAAGAGCTTATTTGAGCATGCAAGCAGACAAAATTCCTGTAATAATCCTACCACAAATTCACAGGGAGTACAAGTTCATCAGGACACGGACCATGCATATGATGGAAAAAAAAAAGGAGAAAATGAGATGTTTGTGTGTATTTGCAAAGCCAGGCTGCGGCCAAATGGAGCGCTCAGGGTTTCCAAATCCCTGCTCCCGGCCCCAGCTGACAGACTGGCTGCCTCAGGACTCCGACACAGATCGGAGCTCGGGATGCTTTGCCACGGCCTGCGCTGCTGAGGGCTCGGGTGGATCCTCTGGAGAAGGTCGGGCTTGTGCAAGGCTCGTGTGGTAAAGCCGGGCGCTGGTCCAAGCCCTCCGTGCCAGGGTATAAACCTCAGCATGACTTCAGCATCCAAGTGTCCTGACAACACCGGCGAGGAAGCACCGCTGCCAGGACATTAATGGATCTGGGGCAGAACCCAGCCCCGAGCAGGGAGCTGCAGTGACACCCAGCAGGGAGCGGCAGTGACACCCAGCTGGGAGCTGACCCGACCCCCAGCAGGGAGCTGCAGTGGCACCCAGCAGGGAGCGGCAGTGACACCCAGCTGGGAGCTGACCCGACCCCCAGCAGGGAGCTGCAGTGACACCCAGCAGGGAGCTGCAGTGACACCCAGCAGGGAGCTGCAGTGACACCCAGAAGGGAGCTGCAGTGACACCCAGCACCTCCACATCTTCAAAACAATGACCCAGCACCTCCACGTCTTCAAAACAAGGAGCAGGACTCCAGCCAGGACCTGGAGAGCACGTGGGCGCGAGCCCAGCATGGCTGTGGCCCAGACAGGGCTCTGCAGGGGCACAGAGGTCAGCACCCAACTGAGGGAGGGGATCCTGCCCCTCTGCTCCGCTCAGGTGAGACCCTACCTGCAGAGCTGCCTCCAGCTCGGGGGTCACAGCACAGGAAGGACGTGGAGATGGAGCAGCTCCTCTGTGAGGAAAGGCTGAGATGATTTGGATTGTTCAGCCGGGAGAAGAGAACTTAACTTTGGCGTTTCAGCACCTAATGGGGCTGACAGGAAGGATGGGGAGAGACTTTTCACAAGGGCCTGTGATGCCTTGGAGAGGCTGCCCTGGAGCAGAGGCTGGGCAGAGTGAAAGGATAAAGGGCAGGGATTTATGGAAAGGCCTTCCCAGGGCACACCTTGGGCAGTGCAGGAGTCTCGCAGAGACTGCACCCAGGATGGACACAGCCACACGTTTTTGGGACAGATAGAAGTTCTGTCCATTTGCATATCTGAGGTTCATTGTGCAATTCCAGCTTCAGGTAGTGGAGTCCCATAGTGAAGTCCCAACTCACTTTTGTTTCCATTTCCCTGAGACAGTGAGGTGTCCTTGATTCTCAGGCCTGGAGAGGCATTGTTGTGTCTGACCCAAATGGGAAAAGCAGTTGCTCACACTCTGTGTGGAGCTCAGAGTTACACACTAAAGAATGGCAGGGTTACAGATATATGAAAATATAAAAGCTAAAATCCTAAGGCATCACCTGGAGTGACAGGACAAGGGAGAGCAGCTTCAAACTGACAGAGAGTAGATTTAGGTTAGATATGTGGAAGAAACTCTCCTCTGTGAGGTAGGTGAGGCCCTGGCACAGGGTGCCCAGAGGAGCTGTGGCTGCCCCATCCCTGGCAGTGTCCAAGGTCAGGTTGGACAGGGCTTGGAGCACCCTGGGATGGTGGAAGGTGTCTCTGCCCACGGCAGGGGGTTGGGACTGGGTGAGCTTTAAGGTCCCTACCACCCAAACCACACTGGGATTCTCTCCACTTCACTCAGGGTCGCCTGCCGCTGTGGTGCTTTGTGCAGCAGAGAACTGTCACCAGACACCATCACAAACACACAGGCTCTGACTTTTGGGACAAGAACTGCACACCCCAGCCCAACCCAAGACAAACAGCTCAGCTCTTCAGTCTGTAGTTATCTCAGGGAGTTTACTTTGGTCTTCTTTAAAAGGTGTGGCTGTGAATGAGTCATGAGGCACAGGGGATTAAAGGAAGGGGGAGTAAGAGGTTAATTGGATTCTATTTGGAGAGGGATTTAGGTTGGCTGAGTTTTTTCAGTCAGCAGCACATAGTGGAACATGTCACTTGTAATTGAGCTAATGAAACACCTCTGGAGATAAAAACCCACAAGCTAAATTCAGACTTGGCTTCAGAGACTTGATGTTCATTCACCACAAGGTTATGCAGAGATGGAGCTGCTTTGTTTGAGGACAGGGGGCTGGAGAGGTAAGAGCAGAACTGGGTTTACTTTGCAAAATCTGCTTTTTGTCCCTCGGGGCTGCTGGACCTCGGGGTAATTAAGCAGACTGTTGTGTTGTGGACTCTCTTCTCATGCACTGCCAATATGCTAATGCACTTCTCTGACTCCAGCCTCTCTCCTGCTCTAATGCTATTATATTTGTTTTCTATAAATAGGCATTTTGCTCCGTGGTTATTGCTGGGGAGCTGCACATGGCTGAGCTGCGAGAGGGCTGCCAATACCTGCCCTTTTCCACTCACGTTTTTGGTGATCCCAGTACAGTCCTTTTGGTTTTCACAAGGGTAATTGAGGGTTTGTTTTTCTGTCCTCAAAACCGTGACAGAAGCACCTCTGCCCCAAAGCCAAACGACCAAACATGACTCGAATGCAAGTGGGGGAGCTTTGCCTTCCTGAGCCTGCCCAAAGGCCAAGCCAGAGTCCTCTTTGTGAGAGATTTTAATGATCTGAAATTACCTTCTCTTCCAAGTCAAGAAGAAAACCTCTAAGATCAAGGTATATCATGTTAAAAAATAAAAGGGAGGCTTTTTCTGGAGGCAATTTCAAAAGCACAGAAGTGTTTTGTATAAAACCTCAACCTCCATCTTTTCAAAATGAACCACCGACTCTGAATGAAAGTCACTTTCTAAATTAAAAAGTTGCAGTGAAAATTAGTTTCCAATTTTGCAGGTTTTGTATTCTTGCTTTGGGGATAATTACAGTAATCCAGTAATTTCCTTTCCAAGACACTTTCAGAAAACTAAAACTCCACTTCTTCATTCCCTCTGTCTCCCTTCAGGAATTTAAAAATAAAGTTAGTTTTAATGAGAAAAGTGATTGCGCTTGACATCTCTGATAAAAGAAACGAAAACCAACACAGTAATGAATTTTAAGTCGTATTAAAAATATCATGGGCATGAGGACCTCAGTTTCTCCACTTTGGTGCCAATCTCAGAACACAGGAAACCTTGGAATGCCGTGGCTGAACTCTGTGTCAGAGAAAGCCGTAACAGCACAAAGAATAAGGAGAGGAAGGGCTGCCTCACACCCATGGCCCTGCACAGATCTAGAGAGCAAGGACAGGAGCGGGCTGGGTTCTGTATCCCAGTAGGAGTGACACTTGTTCAGCAGGAATTGTTTCTTTCTCCGTGGTTTCTCCTGCTGTGGTTTGATTTTTCCTGCACAGGTTTGATGCCTCCTTCTCTGGCTTCAGGCAGGAAGGCAGGAAAGAAGCTGCCTGAGCTACCAGCAGGTACCTGGGAAATGGAATGTGTCAGCTTAATTAAGGGATCAAAACATCCAGGGTGCTGGAGGAGAGGAAGATGGGCCCTGGCCAGTGCTGTGACAGCCTTTGTCTCTCCCAGCACCCATCTCAGAGCTCTGTGCTGCCAGCTCACAGAAGAGAGACTCTCAGAACAGGGCTCCTGCGAGCCCACTCCGAGGTGGGAATTCAGGCTGCAGGCTTTCTGGGACCATCACCAGCAACATAACAGAACTGCTTCGTGCCCAGTTACAGCTCTGCAGCTGCTTCAGGGAATTGCATAAACGGCAACTGATGGGGAAAGGCCCCGTTGCCACCCAGTTCAGCTCCCAGCTCTCCAGAGAAAGGAATCCCATTCCCTCCCCCAAAGCTGCACAGCTCCTACAGTGCCGAGACAAAGAGGGGCAAAGCCAGTAGCCAAAAACTGCTTAAGACATGGCAGAGAGCGACAAGGATCATCTCCGTGGAACAGTTTTATTGTAGCGAGGCTCTACAGCCTCCCTTGATGAGAGCCATACTTCAAAGGCAATCCGGCCTGGATTATAAACTCTGCAATATCTGAGGAGCCAAGAGCTTGCAATTTCCCATTAAGTGGTATTAATTGCCCTGGTTATCGTGTTCTGCAGTTCGGCCTCACCTGCTGATTCCCCTTCCTCTCCTGCTGCAGAACATCCATCACTTTTTAAAGGGTTCCATAAAGCTACAGGGAAGGCTCTGGCTTGTGTTAGCTTGATTGCTCTGGACTGTAATAAAGGACCCATCACAGCTGCCCAGCCACACTATAGATCAAGCTCCTCTAATCTTTTCATGTCTCCAGAGGGGAAGGCTAGGCAAATCATCAGATTTAACCTCCCAGTGCTTCGTTTCTGGCTTGGAGGATGTCAGAGGCCGTGCGAGCTTTCACTTTTTCCTGGTTCCCTTAGAATCCACAGCAACAGACAGGAGGAGGAAAGGCAAGGAAGAACAAGAGAAACTGGACTTTTCATGTCACCCAGTTCCTGGCCCGAGAAACACAGGCGTGAACACGTGCCCTTTGGGAACTCAACAGCCAAGGCTTTTATGGAGATCACCTTTTCTCCTCAGCGCCAAGGCTGCTGGGGATGAAGCCACATGTCCCACAGCTACTTTGGCAAAGCTGGCAGGGAATCCAGCACAAAGGCCCACGGCAGCTGAGCAGGCGTGGACGGACGGTCAGTGTTTTCTGTCCTGCAGCTTTCCTCAGCACTGTTCTGACTGAACCTGTTCTAAGCAGGGCAGTGAATTCCCAGGGTGACTCACACTAACTGCCACATGGCACTGGGGTGTGTAGCAAACCCATCTCCTGTTGGGTCCTCCAAAATCTGCTTCCTCCTCTCTCTCTGGAAGCAACAAGCTCAGGGCTCTTCGGCTTCCTGCTCCTCAGGGTGAAAAAGGTGAGGAGGAGCAAAGAAACAGCAGGTTTAATTCCTGTCTCCTGTCTCTCCCTCGGTGCTTTATGCCCTGAATCAACAGGAGAAATTCATAGTGAAAGGAATGAGGGACTTGTCTTTACAAATAAACTGTAGGCCTGCTGGTAGATAAAAACTAGCACTAAGAGATAAAGGATTCCACTGATTGGTGAATGGAAAGAGAGATTTGTCTTTATCAGTAAACTGTAGGTCTGCAAATAAACAATGAGGAGAACCATAAATTCCATAGGAATTAAAAAAGGGCAAAGAGGGGTATACATTAAAAGAGAATCTTAAAAATTAGGCGTTCTGGGAAGTCTGTACCTCTCGAGTACCTCAGCCAATGGGGAAAGAGAGAGGGAAAATACGGTCGGGAAATGAGGATAAAAAGGAGGCTGCATCCTCCAAAAATTGGAGAGAGCCCAGGGGAATGCCCCATGGCCTCTCCCTTTATTCGAATAAAGTAACAGGACTCCTCTGTCTCCTTTTTGGACATAAACCTCTGGAGTTGGTAGATTAATTTTCCTAACAATAGAAACACAGAACAGTTTGGGTTGGAAGAGACCTTTAAGATCATCTCATTCCAACCCCCTGCCCCGAGTGGGGAACCTTGCACTAGACCAGTTCTGGAGAAACAGAAAATCCACAGTATTTCTTCAATGAGAGACCCACCCTGGCACGGTTTGATAGACCTACCTCCCGATGGCACATCAATGCCAGGAGTTTGGCTCATGGCTGCACAAACCCATAGCTGTATGAACAGGAATTGCATCCTGCCTCATCAGAGAGACCTCAGGGAATGAGCCAGGAACAGCTCCTGTCAATGCAGGCAGGGCTCTGACTCAGGATTACACTCCGGATTTTCCCAGGTTTTCTTTACATGAATCCAAGCCCTCTCAAGCAGCATTCACCCAAAGGAAGCATTCCTGCCCAGGATGCCAGGTGCTGCCTTCAGCTCTGCTCACAGCCATCCCCACACCTCCCGGGTGCAGGGGATGATGTGGACGGGGCCCTTCTTCTCCGGTGGTGTGAATCAGCCTCGCTGGAATCACAGCACCCAGAGGTCCTCTGTTAGATGGTTTTAGAAAAGGAGACTTAAAGGAACTTGAGCAAAATTAAAATATTGAACTAGCTAGTCAGGTTAAAAAAAAAAAAGAGCTGTAAACCTTAGAAGATAAACACAATTTTGCCTCTAGCACAACGAGAATTTTTAAGAGCAATTCACTCTCTGTTCTTTGAGGAGATTTTTCAGCCTGGGCTTATGCTCGCTTTTTCAAGAGTCTGACCTGAGCATTTTTTTATTTCTTTCAAGCATAACAGTTCAACCCAAAGCCATTTCTTTTTGTCTGGCTCCTTCCTTTCTCTGTATTAATTTCAATTCAATCAACGAGGCAGTTGCATAACTGTTGTTTGTAATTGCTGTCACGTCAACCCTGAAAGCGATCACTGCAACACTGAAGTTATATAAAAGGTCTTGTTAGGATTTTTGTTATTTTTCTCGTTTAAATTGTGGGAAGATTAAGTCCTACCCTGGAGAGATGTTTTGGTTTTCTGAGTTCTGTTGTCTATTAGTCTTGTGCTTTGGTGTCTTTTCTCTCCAGTTTTGTTTTACGCAGTGCAGGGGTCTGTTTATGCAGAGAAACTCTCCAAAAACAGTTCTGTGCACCCCATTAATACACAGGCTATAAAATAAACTCTGCTGAGTCAGAGAAGCTGCTGGCAAAAGTAAAGTTCACAAAATGGGTAAGCTCTTAAGGAGCGATTTAAATTTCTGGAAAGGCAGACTATTTAAATGCTTCGGTGGCTGGGATTGTAATTTACCTTGTTCTTCCAAAACCAGTGGACTGCTTCCCTGCAATGATGGAGTATCAAACCCCGTGGGATCATTTCTCCTTGTCGTGTCTCCACTCAAAGGCACAGAAATGATCCTGGAATTGAGAGTCAGCTCCTCCACCACTCCCAAACTGCTCCTTGCTCCTCTTGAGCACTCCTGATCATCCCCTCTGACTCAGGGGTGTGCTTTCCTGGGAGGGAGATTTCTTCCTGCCCCAGAGAATCGAAATGATCCATTTTTACCATTACTTTTCTGTCCTTCTAGAGGCACAAATGCCAGGGCCATACTCCCAGATCTCTTGGGCCCAAGGTAGTTTGAAAGCCATTCTGCACTGCAGACAGAACTGCTTCAAGCCAACAAGTAATTAAGGACTTTATTTTGACATAAGTGAATTCTATCCGATACTTACTTGATGTTCCTTCATACTTAAAAGCAATCTGTTTGTAGCTGACATTGCTTTTTCTTTAAAAAAGCCTAGACAAAGTCAGACTCTACAAAGGGAAAAACCTAAAGAGAAAAATATACTGAAGTACCATCAATGCCCACTCCCTCCTAAAAAAACCCAGAAAACACTTCAAGACCAGAAAATATTTCTGCTTCCTCACAGTATCTTGTCCATAAGTCCGGCCTGCCTGTGGAGGAGAAGCTTGTTTGGAGATGGGCGTGGGATGGCAGGAAAGCACACCTCTCCTTTCCACTCCAAACTCAAGAGAAGCTTCTAAGGGCCAAACCAGAGAGAAGCAAGGCTCTTGCTGGGGGTCTAAGCTTGTGACCCCTTTCATCTGGGAATTAACCAAGGGACAGCAATACCAGCTGTTCCTGTGGGGAGGCAGCGAGGAAGGAGTTGGTGAACTGATGTTTCCATATGGTCGTTGTTCAGAATTCCGTCTGAATGAGCACACACGGACGGCCTGTGCATGCTCAGGGGAACAGGCAGCACTGTGAGGAAACACTGGTACCTTCAGAATGATGGGAGCGTTACAAAACACAGATTTCAAGCACCTAGGGAGACATATGGGAGACTGGGAATGCAGTTTACCCAGATCAGTGCATGCATTCCTGAAGACACTCCCACAGGAACCCAGCAGTGTTTGAAATGAGAGGGGGGGGTGTGTCTAAGAGTCAGGGCACAGCCACTCAATTCAACAGTTATGTTGAATTCATTAACTTCATAATTTGGATAGTAGAGTTCAAACTTCAACAGTGAGGCAAAGGTTCACGTGAGATACACAAATAGATGCCCTGTGAGTTGCTCTCTTATCTTCACCTGAGACCTTGTGACTGAGACTAAGGCAACTCATGCTCAAAGGCAATTAACTCAAGCCCTTAGAGTGGTTTTCAAACACACAGATCTCACTCTGGGTGTTTGTGGCCTATTTCTCAAGGATTTGTGAAAGGCAGGTGAGGAAATCAGGGCTGCTGTCAGTAAATGTGCTATTCAAGCATGCTTGTGTGCTCCAAAAAACTGTTAACAGACCCCAAACTCCACAGTGAGTGAACCCCAGGTCTCTGGGCTGTAAGAAGGGCTCTGCCATGGACACACTTGCCCTGCTCTGCATGCTCGGGGTCTCCCAGCAATCTCGGCTCTTACAGTGCTGTGTTACCTGAGTGCTCTGGAGATGCAGCTTGTGGAAAGCACTTTTTGCATAATCCAGGCCAGGTTTCTCTCAGCAGCTTCATTTTCCTGGGGATATCACCTCGGTAGGAATGGTGCAGTAGGCCCTGGGAGAGCTCTCGTCCCTGCTCTGCCACGTTCTCAGAAGCTCAGTTTGGTCTCAGCTCAGACGCTCTGCTCTACACAAAAGAAACTCCTTCATTAGTCAGGGATAAAATGCTTAAAGCTCTAAGGAAGCTACACAAAAAGCTTCAGCAGTGTGCCCTCGCTTTTTTAAGGGTGGCTAAAAGATGTTTCACACTAAACATAGGGTTGTGCTTTGGGAAAACCTGCTCCAGTCACCAGCCCAGGCCTCGCCATCCACCCAGGGGTGCCCTGCTCAGCTCTGGGTGCTGTGTGTGCCTTTAGAGCCCCACCATCCACCCAGGGGGGCCCTGCTCAGCTCTGGGTGCTGTGTGTGCGTTTAGAGCCCCACCATCCTCCCCGGGGTGCCCTGCTCAGCTCTGGGGTGTTCACAGCCTCGCCATCCATCCAGGGGTGCCCTGCTCAGCTCTGGGGTGTTTACAGCCTCACCATCCGCCCAGGGGTGCCCTGCTGAGCTCTGGGTGCTGTGTGTGCGTTTAGAGCCCCACCATCCTCCCCGGGGTGCCCTGCTCAGCTCTGGGTGGTGTGTGTGCCTTCACAGCCTCACTGTCTTCCCTGTGTTGCCGCGCCCGGCATTGGGGTGTTTACAGCCTCACCATCCGCCCAGGGGTGCCCTGCTGAGCTCTGGGTGCTGTGTGTGCGTTTAGAGCCCCACCATCCTCCCCGGGGTGCCCTGCTCAGCTCTGGGTGGTGTGTGTGCCTTCACAGCCTCACTGTCTTCCCTGTGTTGCCGCGCCCGGCATTGGGGTGTTTACAGCCTCACCATCCGCCCAGGGGTGCCCTGCTCAGCCCTGGGTGCTGTGTGTGCCTTTACAGCCAGACTTTAATTTGGGACACTTGGCTAAGCGTCACTGCAGACTCCAAATGGGGGCTGGCTTCAAAGAACCAACATTTTTGCTTTTACAGGAGACCCGAGCCTTTACCTCTCACACTGCATCCTCTCTTGAGCTCTGACCAGATAAACGCCCTCTTCCAGTTATGCTCTTGGTTCAGACACTTGTCCCTACGCAGAGTCCTCAGGGAAAAAAGGGAACTCAGGATTCAGAAACTCTCAAGCCCTACCCGAGGTTCATTGTGGCCAACTACTCTGCAGCAGGGAGTGCTTTTTCGCTTCTCCCTCGTGTGTCAGCCACTGAGCACAGTTTGGCAGCTGCTGTGTTGGTCACTCCAGCCTGCTTCTTACTGAGCTGGTGCAGGGCAGAGTTACCTCTTCAGCCAAACCTCTCATCTTCCTGAGTTATGTGTTCACCCAGCCGGGATTCCAGCTCACCCCGACAGCTGGGAGGAAAATGGTTTTAATTGCAAGGGTCGTCCAAACAGCAGAGATGGATTTTCAGTCCCATCACTCTGGGCTCTTCACGACTGTTTTGAAGCTCACAGCTGCCACTACAATGACTGTCTACTGTCCTTTTTAAACATCTTCTGCTTTGGCTCATTTGATGGGGCTCCCCTTTGGCTTCCCATCGACATCACCCCACGGAAAGCTGGCCCCACCAGTTCTGCACAATGAGGTCTAAAGAGAACACGAACAGAAGGCAATGTAATATACAGCGGAAAATGAAACAGAAATGGGTGCTTTATTCTTAATACTCTTTACTCATGTAACTTCTCCAACCATTTATTAATGTTAATTTTGTTTTAAACTATCTTTCTCCCAGTGACAGCTTCAGCACCAGCGAGTTCTCCTCATATCAGCTATTTTGGGACTCATTATAAGCAAAAGGTGCAAGAGAACGTAGCTCAAGGGACAGAGTTGCGCCTCCTCACTCAAGGCCCGAGTTACTCTGTTGTACTGCGAGGCAGAGTTAAATAACGACACAAAGCAAAGATATACTCCATAAAACATTAATATTTTAATGAAAAATCTTAGCTTCATGTTTCTATCCAAAGACACTCAAAACTAGTTTTTCTCCCCCCTTAATTTTGACCTATAATGGGACCAGTTTGGAGATTTTTTTTTTTTTTGTATTTTGGAACATTTTTTTTTAAAGATTAAACAACCAGGCTAGCAAAAAGGTACCCAATACATACTTTTCTTATATCAAACAAGCTAGTATTTCAATACAATGTAACTATACAGAATATATACATTACACGTATGATCACAAAGCAAACACTACAGGCTCAGAACAGATTTGAAAAAACATGATATTCACATTGATTACAATAACTCTAAAAATGATTGTAACGTTGAAACGGCACTTAGTTTACAAAAAAAGTCACAAAAATATATATAGCCACCAAGAACTATGGTTCCTGAAAAATACTAATAGCCAGATAGTATTATATAAAATGTGAAGTGTATTTAAACATCGTATACATTAAAAAACAAAACCAAAACCCAAAACCAATTCTGTTAGGTCAATAAACATGCCAAGTAATCTAGCTGTGGCCAGCATCAACAAGAGAAGCTGTACTGTGGATGAGATGATGACTGGATATACGGCTGGTGACTGGAGACTGGCACAGTTAAGGGGGTTTCACTGGTACTAAAATGCACAAAGAAGCCCAACAATAATTTAATTCACATTTTTTTTTTCCTCCAGCTTCCGCTTTTCCCTCTTTGGGGTTTCACCGTGGGGCAGCACCTCAAGTGAAGGCACTGCAGGAACAGAGCGAGGAAGCTGTCCAAGGACTTGGTGTAGCCAGGGTTACAGGTCAGAATATCAAAAGCATGCATCAGCGAAACGAATGGTGAAACAAAATCACTCTTCTGGGGACTTCAGCAACCCTCAGGAAGACTGTAGGTACAGTTGCCACACAGGCTGGCAGCACCAGATTCCACTTTTTTTTTTTTTAGTGCAACCAGATTTGTAGCTGAGACCTGCGGGACACGGAGTTACTGCGCTAGCACACACGGAGTGAACAAAAACCCAGAGCAGTAAGTACTGTTGCACTAAAAAAATTCACATTTGTTTCTTTTATGGTACATTTCCTCAATACTCGGAACCCACTCTATTCACCAGGGACCTCGGATGTGGCTGAGGCACTGTCTGGCCTTGAACCCTCTTACCTGCCATCACGATGCTATGGGATTTATTATGTCTAGAGTTGGAGATGAGAACCCTCCAAAACAGGATTTCACCTTGTGAGCACAACTCGAACGTAACCGGCCTGAATGAAAATTAGCTATTTTCCATTTTCTGATGGTGTGGAAGTTGCAATGGATGCAGGAGCAGCAGGTGCTCCTCCATCTGAATTCTCTCATCCCTGCAGGGTGCACTAAGCTCCCGCTGGATTTGCATATAAAATGCTTCCTGGTTTGTCTCCGAGAGAGACCAGCACTCCTCTCAGCGCTCCCACACCCTGGGCCGCAGGGTGCAACCAGCAACCAAGAAGCGACTGAAGCCCTCATATAAAAACTTTAAACCATAGCTTAAAAACAATAAAATTTCATCCCGCAGGGGACATATAGGGATCAAAGTCTTATAAAATATATTTGACTGCATTGGCAGCTATTACTTTTTTAAAAAGTTTAAATTCACACCTTTTAGACTCAGAATCCACGTGAACCCAGAACCATTTGCAATAACCGAGTCTACTGATCTCTCAGTATGAGAGACTTGGCCGTGGTCTCTGCGAGCCTGACAACTGAACTCCAGCTGTGGGAAACACCACCTGTGGCTGACGCTGCTTGGGGCAGGAGGGCTGAGCCACATCAGCCCTGCCTCTTGCCAAGCAGACACAGAAATGCGCGCTAAATAATGGATTTTTTTTGGGGGGGAGGAAAAAACCCAAAGAAGAAATAAGAAAATGCATCCCAGAATTCAAAACCCTCTGATAATGTACTGTAATGAAAGAAATTTATGCTTTAGGTTTAATCCCAAGTGTAGTTTAAGGCAAGTTTTTTCTGTTTTAATTATCTCTCTTGCAGTGTCTGGAATCCACACACATTAGCAACATAGCTTGTTTTAAGATGTCCTGTGTTTTTACATCTCTCTTGTGAAGAACACCAGCATTTCAAAGAACTGAACACTTCCAACAAGTTAGAGAGGAGAAATAAAACGGTGTTTGCATTTAAACTGTACTCATTTCTACGGAGAAAAGAGATAGTAACAAGAAACAATTACAGACAGGAAAATTAACAAGTAAACCCAACCCTAAAACAACCAACGAAAATCCTCCAAGAACTCTATTGTTCCTCCAGTTGAACCAGATTGAAAAGTGAGAACTAAGTTAAGATGTTACCCAGAGATTAGGAGGTTGAGAAGATAATGTGTAACACACAATGCAGTGAATAATGAACCCCAGGCCTTGCCTTGTACCTTGGTGTTAACGATCCTTATTTCTTTTCAAGGAAGAACAGATCAGAGCTATAAAGTCTTTGTAACTTCCCCCCTTCTCTTTGGTATTCTGAAAGCAATTTGCCTTCCGACTCAAAATTTTAAGTCCTAAAAATCCAATATCCAGATATGTCTGTTGTGTATTCGTACCTTCTCACCGATGAACTCTTTAGCAAAATACTTCAGGGATGAAAATGATCAGATTCTAACGATCAGATTATGTCCACCACCTCACACCTGACCACCTCTGATTCTGACACCTCCGCAGTCAGGAAATGTGGTTTGAGTGGAGCACTTTTCAGAACCCAAATCACAAAGGACTCTCATTTACCTGCACAACACGTCAGGAAAACCAGAAAATGCTGTATTTGAGTTCAGTGTGGTAGCCCTCTAATTCAGGATAAAGCTCAGCAAAAGGCATTGTCTTGTCTCACTGGCTTCTCAGACAGAGAAATCAGAAGTGGAAGAGAAACGGTCTCTAAATTCAGCTCATCAACAGGCACTGGGCTATTTCACAGTACAGCAGCCCAGAAAAAGCATTTCTCCTTCAAGCCCTTTTAAGAAGCCTCACAAAGGTAGATACACGAGACTGAATTGCAGCACACAACTTCTTTGCAGCATGTTTCTAAAACACCCTTTGGAGCTGGTGGAGAAACCTCATTCCAGCAACTTGCAAAGTACTTAAATCCCAACCGTTCTCGCTCTATTTAACTAAAATATGTGGGTTTTACCTAAAAAGAGAAAAATTGCTTAAGTCACTGAAATCCTTTAAAGTCTTTCCAAAGGTCAATAAACTTTTTTCCTTACAAAAGCTGGCTATTAATAGAAAGAACTCAGACCCAGAGAGTATCAGAGCTGCCTAGGCTGACTGAATACAAATTGATGTGCAATATAATACGACTTTTGTGTCTTCTGTTTCTTCAGGAGCAACCTTTCTCTATTGGTTTCATTTCCTCCTCATGTTTGCATAAAATAAATCCGGCCAGAAAACAACAATTTGCAAAAAAACAAGACTCAAAACCAAGGGAGTATATCATGCCTTTGGAATACTGAGATCAAGCAATACCTACTCACTCAGCACATCATCTGTAGGCCACGGGCATTTGGCATCAAACACTGAGTTAACTTCAGAAGCTGTAAGAAAAATCACAAACCTCCTAATGCACTTCCTAATTTAGGTTTCAAAGCAGTACTTGAGCCCAAAGAGCCTCGACCAAACAAGACTCACTGCTCTGAAAATCCCACACCCTACGTTTGGAGCTTTTTCTAAATATGGAAAAATGAAATTGCAAATATTTCAGTTTATTGCTTGCTTGAGCTGTGTGTGTAGCTGGAGTAATGGCCTTTAATAAACCGAGTTGGCAAGGATTTAAAGTGTTCTGAAACAGGAACAATTCATCATTGCTCTATAGGCTTTTTGTAAACAACCCCCGTTGGTTAGAAAGTTGTCCTTAGAGAGAATAAATTGCTCGCTTTGTCCAAAACAGGCTAATAAAAATCTCTGAAACTATACATACATATGTATAAACAAAAAATGTGCAATAATGCACAAAAGAGCTTATTTTTTCCAATCTGTAAACTCCCTCTAGCTAGCTCTCAGATTAGTAAAAATACAGTGTGTTTGCGAGGGGGCAGTGATCAGAACTGCAAACAATCTGGCCGTGGTTTAAAACTTTGGGAAGTTTGGGAAAAAAACCTTCCTTTTCCTTTGTGGTTCCCCATCTACAGACAGACTGCAGGAGATGTTTGTCAGGCTTGCATGGCTGCACGCTCTTCCATCATTCCCAATTCCTGGTGCACCTTTAGACTTTCCACGCCTAACCTCAGCTGGGCAGATCTCTTTAGGCTATTCGATCGAGCAGTTTCTAAAAGGGCTGGGATACAAGGAGCAGGAATACCTGGCATTCATCGGGGCTGGACAGGGATCGTGTGTTTTGAAGAAGTGTGTGACTGTTCCTTTCAAAAGCGCTCACCATTTGCAAGCACAGGGGCACAGCGAGCGCTTTGAAAAACAGCAGGCACATATAGGAAGTGTCACCTCTTTATGCAGAAGATTAAAGCATCCACTCAAAACTAGTCAAAACTGTTCAATCATGCTTTCCAATGCATCCTTTTGTTTATCATTTGAAAAAGGTTTCCTCTGATTTCTTTCCCTTAACCAGAGGGTCTGCAGAAGCAAGAGAAACTTAATGAGCTGCTCTAACTGTGGAAGAAGGAAGAGTTAGTTATCTGAATCAGTTGTTCTTCTTTAGAAGTATATCACAGCTTCCATGATGTTCTGACAAGATCTTTTTTTGTGCAATCAGTCTTAAATATTTTCACAGAAGTGATCGTTCAGTCATGAAAAATAATGTAACATCTGTCGCAGTTTTCAGTTTAAAGCGTAGCTTACAAAGTAAAAAGGGGAAAATCTCCCCACTTTTCGTTTAAAAAAATTAAATTAAAATGTACAGGACCAAACACAGGCACTTTCCAAAGAACAAAAATGAAACCAAACCATGAATTATTCGATAGTAATAGATGACAGCTCCGCTTTCGGAGGGTCACCCGCGGCTGCCTCAGCAGTGGCGTTAGTCTTTGGCTGCTCTGGCACATCTTCTTCCTTCTCTGCCAACCCACCCAGAGACCCCAAGGGGAAAGTGCTTTCACAATTCTGAGTTGACGACACCTGTGAAATGACAGGCATTTGGACAGAAGAGTTGCTCTCAAAGCCATGCTCCCCTAGCTCATACTGCCCGAGGGTCTCCTCTTGTTCCTGGTTTAAGTAGTCCGGTACTAGGAAGTCACTGGAAGAGGGGTAAAGGACAGAAGAGAAATGTCATTTCTCACACGACGGCATCAGCTCCATCACACAAGCTACACACTGCATTGCACAGAGAACAAAGGTACTCATTTCACATTGCCCAAGATCATGGCAGTGACATACTCCACTAAGCTCCATACCCTGGTTCTCATTTCCACACACAGAGAATTTATTCAGTGGCATCTATTTCACATCCGTACTTCCTACACAGCAACTTTTTATTATTAGATTGTATCACCTTGATGAGAATGAAAGTTAATGTCTGGAACACATTTGGCACTGAAAACCTCATGGTAAAAAAGGGAGCGCTCAGGCTTTAAAAAGAGAAACAAAAATGAGTTTAGCACTGGCAAAATGTGGCCTTTCCCATGTCTGAGGTACAACACCCCCAGAGCAGCAGCAGGACTCCCCTCCGAGGGGCAGGCTGGAACCAGAGGCACAAGGTGAGGCAGCTGAAGGCAGAGGAAGCTGCCAGCTGCAGCGGGGGTTGTGATCCTGGCGTGTCACACTCCTGAGAAAAAAATGGAATTGCATTCCCTTCCCCTTTTAATCCTTTCTGGACAACGCTTCTGCTAGGTACTCAACAACTGAGGCTGAGTGGATCCAAAGAAAACCTATCAAACGCTCCAGTTGTATTTTCAGAGCACGAGGACATAACGAAAATAAATTTCTTTGCAAGTTTTCAGCACCAGACATGAAGTTTGTACTTGAGACAAGTATATACATACATCACATCTAAGCACGTTTGTATGCTTTGGTTCCACCTGGCAATGTGTCAGTTCAAAGAAATCCTTAAATGACAGCAGCATTCACTGCTCCAACCCAAACTCACAGTCAGCTCTGCTAAACCTCGTGTTTGTCAAATCACACTGAGGGAAGGGCTACAGGCAACTAAAATCACACCCTTTAATCTGACTTTAATTTGCTGACAACAATGCTGTGCTTACCACAACCAAGGCATCACCCTGCAGAGTTTTTGCTCCGGTTTTGGCTCAAGAGCCAAGAACAAGAACTGCGTAAGCCCACAGATATGAAGCACTTGTGCTTTTAAACAATATTCTTCTGAAAGAACAGCGACTGGCTTTCCTGCTTTGTTTTTCAGTTTTTTTCATCCTACGTCACTTCTGAGTTAATCAAATAGAACAAAATACTCCAATGTTTTTTATGGGAAAAGGAATAATGTCTGGAAATCAGGAGGGCTGGGATTGTGGTGCTGTAACATTCAGAACACATCTTTAGCATTGCTGAAGGCAGATGACTTACACACACCGAGCTGCACTTTCTCTATAGATCTAAGAGCTGGAAGACCTTCCTGTCTTCAATTTCTCTCATCCAACTTTTGTATTTTCTGTCTCAAATTCCAACAATTACATTTCTATCAATGAGAGAATACAGTGCTCGTCTGATAACTCAGAACTCTTTTAGTAGTCTTTCGCAGTGCATTTGTGAGATATGCCAAGTCTTTTGTGCCCTGATAAAAAATGTCCAAGCGGCCCTTCCTATTTCCAAACCTATTAGGCTAATCATTTAGTAATGTTATCTAGAAAATGAGAAGGGAGAAGGTCTGGAGTCATGCAATCTTTCCACAGGGTTAAGCAAGCACTTAAAACGAAGTAGGAAATCGGTGCCCTATGAAGGTGAACAGGCTACGTACCAGATTCTGAATAGCAAATCAATATCAAATCACAGATACTGCAGTATAGAACACTATGGCTTCACACCATTAGCTTGGCCATAGATACTACTGAAAAGAGAAATTAAGTAACCCAGAACCAGCCTCTGCATATCACTGGATTCTTCAGTGGCCTCCTATATAGCTCCCATGCTGTAAGACAGATCAGATACAACAGAGAGTGGAGCAGGAATCAATCTGACTGGAATTAGCTGGCAGCCTGATGAGAGGCACAGCAGGCTGCCCTGAAAGCAGGAAATGATGATCTAAGAAAAAAAAAAAAAAAAAAAAAGAAAAAAAAAGGCAAAAAAAAGGCAAAAAAAAAAAAAAGGCAAGTTTCCCTGTTAGGTTTTTGCTGTGCACCTCACCTGCTCTGGAAGTAGTTTGCTAGCTCTGACGCTTCATGGTTCAAGCTCCTCAGGTGAACGATTAAATTTCCAGAGTTGGTGAACATGGCGCCGCATGTTTTGCACTCGTAAATCCGAGGCTTGCGGATAATGTGCCGGGAAACCCGCATGTGGTGTTTATATTCCCCGAAGGAAGTGAAAGTGGCACTACATATCTGGCACCGGAAACAGCGTTTACCTTCGTGCTTCAGGCGATGCATCTTGAGCGAGTAAGCGCGGGTGAACTTTTTCCCACAGCGGTCACACTGAAATGGTTTAATGCCTGCGGAAGAGAGAGCGCAAACACGTTCACCTTGTGCAACCACAGCTCATGGGCAAAATCCTCCCAGAGTGCCACAGCACAGGGACAGCGGCTGTAGGCGGTCACAGCAAAGCCCTGTTTGAAGAAGAGAGTCTCCGTTAACTATAAAAGGCAGAAACGATCCGAGCGGAGCTGCGCTCCCTCAGCAACCTCCAGCAAATCTCATCGCTGTGACCTGTCCCGAGGCTCCTTCCCCACGGATTAAAGCAACCCCGTGGATCAGAGCGGGGTTCAGACCCCGAGGCACAGCCAACGGGCACCTGATGCTGCAGTCATCTCCAGCGCCTTTGAACTCCTTTGATCTCGGGAGATTCTTGTGCCAGACTGCTTCCCAACAATGCAATTATCGGCCTACCCTTAATTGCAATGTTTTTTCCTGGCTGCCTTTGGCCTTGGAGAAGTGTTCTGGCAGGGGGACTGTGTGCACAGGGATGCCCCTGTAATGCAGCAGGAATGGTGATAAAAGGGGGCAGTAGGAGCCTTTATAGTGCGTGGGAACCTTGCTGTACAAGAATTTTCTGCAACTCTGCATGACAGACAGCTCTCTAAGACAGTTTAGCTTCATGCCTCTCATTTTTTTCTTGTATTAATTTAGAAATTCAATTCCTAGCTCATTTTTCATTTCTTACCCTAAAACATGCGAGCTCTGCAACAAGTTGCGGTGGCTGAGTGTGTAATGACACAAACAGAACTACTACAACATAAGAGTCTGAGTCACCAAAACCTTCGGATTTAATAAAAACTCTGAACTCCAGAAAGTGGGAAAATCCAAACGTGAAGCTAAGAATCTGGAATATGGAGCTCTATTCATAATAGGGCTGTCAAGGAATAAAAAAGATTTTTTCAAAAGGCTGAATGTGCATCAGCCCTGGCTGTTAATTCCCCCGGCCTTTCACTGTGCTTTCCTTACTTTCAAAGCAGGAGGTGAACTTTTAATTGAGGGCTTTTAGACAGAGAAAGCTGTAGTTAAGGTTACACTGAAACGCCCTGTTAAGCATGTGAAAACAAGTTAATAAACTGGAATATGGTCTGGTGGAGCTCAAACTTTTCATGCTTTCCTACTGTCCAAGGGCACCTATTTCCTCTGGTAGTCTGAGGGAAATCTCTTTAGCCATTTTGCTCATGTGAAAACACTTTCAACATTTACAAGCTTTGAGAGTTCTTTTGCATGTTAATTATTCTAAACTCGCTATTCAAATCTCTCCCAGCTTTGCCCAGGGGTTGCCAGTTGACAAGCTGGCCAGAGATGCTTTGCTGTCAGATTTTAACAACAGGCTTGGGATCATTTCGCACCTGATATGCCCACAGAATTTGCTTTTTCAAGTATTAAACACATATCTGGTTATTTCGCTTGAAAGGATTTGACAAATAGTTGTTGACAGTGAAAAAAATTAGACCTTGTCAGTCGTGGCTGCTCTGTTCCAGAACGGTGCAGCCTCTGTGTGCAGGTAAGAGCCAGACTCCAACCAGGAGATGCTGAACCATGAGGCTTAGTGCCCAAGTGCAATAACCCTTCAATATTCCCTTTATTCCCTCAAATGTCAGTGCTGTTGCCTGATAATGCTGACAAGTCTTGAAAACACCAATAGCAAAGACATTGGGGAGTTCACGCTTGGTTAGAAATCAAAATGAATTTGGGGATCAAGGCCCAGAGGAGGCATTCACATAAACCTTTGGCTGCCTGTGCTATCTGCAGGAGCTAAACTGATTATCAAACCAATTTGGTTGTCCTGCAATCCCTCCAAAAATTCTGAGATCCAAAGGCATACAACCCTCTACAATGCAAGGACACAGATAGATAATATTTCCTTACAGCTGCAAGTCTCCTCTAAAACACAGCACAGAATTACAACATGGCAGAGGAAGAATTTCAATCTATTTCTTTAGTGCAATAAAAGGGCCAAGTATACTTTATTTCATCTCAGATCTTTTGCAGGAAAATGACTTATCCTGATGAGTTCCAGGCAATCAGGTTTTTTTCAGTCCACACAAATGCTAATCATCCATGAGCACAACTATCAGTCAGACTCCAGGGATCCAAACAAGCATTCAAGGAGACAAACCTCTACCCAGGCTTTCTGAAATCAGCTCTCAAGCACTTGGCAGGTGAGTAAAAAAGCTGCATTGTTACAACTGCTGCAGAGTGAGGCTGTGAATCAGGAGTTCTGGGGAACAGGGCTGTTTCTTACCTGAGTGGATAAGCATGTGTTGTTTTAGGTTCTGAATGCGAGTGAAGCGGACCCCGCACGTGGGACACTGAAAGGGTCTGTCGGGACCGTTTGGGCTGGGCCTCTCTGTGCTGCTGGTGGAAGGAGCAATGTAGAGTTGGTAGGGATACTGAACGTTCTCCAGACTACAAAGAAAAAAGGCACCGATTCACAAACAAGCCAGAGAAATGACCCAAGAAGCCTCATCCGTGAAAATCTCAAACTTGAGCACTTTTGCGTGAGAAGAGGAAAGAGACTGGCACGTCACTTTTCTGCTGAAATCTCCATTTATTCTGGAAATCTCTGCATCTGATCTGCACCTGAAGCCTTACAGTCACTGACTCTGCACATCTGAACACACCCAGGGAATAAGCCCGAAATTCTGTTTCTTTGGGCAACAGGCCCGAGCACAACTGCAAACTGAAGGCTATTCTCCAGGCGTGGGCATTTTCTGCAGCACATCGATGGCTTGCAATCACTGAACAATCCCCAAGGAAGAGCTTAAAGAGCTGAGCAAATGAAAAGCAAAGGAGTATTTTGCAGCTTCAGTGATATTTACAAATGAAATTAAAGCAAATTAATTTTTCATCTCAATCCAAGTTCCATGAACAAATACTAGTATCTACAACTGCATATTTCTACGTTTAAAATATTAATCTAATGAATCAATACTTGCCCCTTGTCTGATTCAGAGCTCCATGAGCACAGCTCCAGTGCTGTGTTTAAAAAACAGCAGACTGCAATAAGGAACAATTTAACTTTCAAAGTAATTTATTTAAAACTGACTAATTACTCCTCCATTGCCTCCAGCTGCAAACTGTTTAAGGGAACTACAGTGCTGTAATCCAAGTCCTCTGGCAAGGAACTTGCTGAAGGGCACAGTCAAATAAGAACAAATCTTCTGGTACAAACATGGGAACAACGGGGTTGTACTTACCTGGCGTTTCCCTTCCCTGAGCACTAAGGTCTGGATTTTTGGTGAAATTGCCATTTCAGCTGCTCCCAGCCTGCTGAAAGATCAGCCATCACTGGGAACTGCTCTGACCCTGACTGCTCATTCCGTGGCCAGCACTTTGCAACTGTGGCTTTGCTGAACTGAAATGTCTGAAATGTCCTGAGCAAAGATGCGATGATGGCTCCTCACAGGCAGAAAGTTCTCCTGACTGAGGAAATCCTGCTGCTGCTCTGCTTCCACCTCAAGCCCAGAGGCCTGGCTTCAGGGTTCTGCTGGATTTGGGGACTTCTAACACTCCCCCAAATGAAACATGCACTTTGCACAAATGCTTTTTCCTAGACATTTTCCCTGTACAAAAATCCACAGGGCAGATCAGCACAGGAGGGCAAGAACTAGGATCATCTCTTTAAAATCAACACTTGAACTGCCTTTACTCTGCAAAAGGATGTCACTACAACTGAGAGGATATTCTGAGTGCAGAATTGTCTGCTGCAATAGTTCCAGTTGTAAAATTTATCTGGGGAGAGAGAGCAGCAGGTATCTCTTGATACACACAAGATTAACGAGCTTCCTGTAGGAGTTTAGTATCACTCAGTCTGTAAAACCCATAAGGACTTCTGATCTTACATGGCACTGGAGTAAAATTTGCTCTAAAGAAGAAATTTTATTGTCCTCCACTTTTTATACACAGTAGGGTACCAGAGCTGTGGAAAATAGAGATGCTGACAGACTTGTTGATCTGTGATAAAGGGAATATTTGCAAGAGCAAAGTCATTAGCTCGTGTCCTGGGCCCGGCAGAATGGAGCTCTTTGCCATTTTAGGGTCTAAAAAAGCCAACTGAGGGTTTTTGAAATAAGTGAGGGTATTTTAAACATTTTTCTAACCAAATTCCTGACCAACTCTGGCACTCCACTTCCTTTTTTATACGTGTAGCGTGCTCAAATAAGAATGAAATTTGGGTTTTGTGACAACAAAGAATTTCATCTTCTACTGACATGTTCCTCAGGTCCTGCCTCCCTCCTTCCTGGGGAGTGGACGGTGAGGAGGCACGAGCACACTGAGCTCCTGGAGCTTCCCCGGACACACTCGAGGCAGGGCAGGAATCAGGAGCCAGAGCTCTCCTTCTGTTCCAGCTTTCTCAGGCTCCCTCACCCTCCCTGCCTGTGCTGGGGCCACCTCCTCTGCCACTGAAGGAGAAGTGTATGGGCACAGCTCCACAGAGGAAATTGAAAATACAGTTTGGTTTTTTAATTTGTACATCTTTCATGACGAGGAGGGTGATTAAAGCAGATGCAGGGGGAACCTCGAGGCTCTCCAGCTATCAGTGCCTGGCTTGTCTTTTCCCATGCTCACACTGCCAGCAGGGTGAAATACCTATTTGGTGACATAACTTAGCAGGATGAAGAGATTGTATTTGAAACACTACTAGATTTTCTCTCCCCTGCTTCTTTTCCCCTACATTTACTTAATTTTTCATGACTTGCAATTTGTGATCAATGTGGCATTTAACAGTTGAGATTTGTCTGATATCTCCAAGAATTTCTGTACCAGCTACACAGAGAGGTTTCAAATGTTTCCACTGAAATATCCTACTTGTTTTTTCTTCTTTTCACCCTGACATTATTTAGATATTTAACTATGTAGAACTAAACTGACAAACGTGAATGCCAAAATGCTCAGTGAACCTAGAAATGTTCTTTATTTGCAAATAATTATTTTAGAGAAGTGGAGGTTCTCATTCTGCTGGATCAGAGAAACATTTTATAACTTTTATAACTGAGCAACTCCTTTTGAAGTGCAGCCACAAACTGGTACAGAGACCAACTGTTAAAGCAGCCCAGATTACAGATCTGTGTTAGAAAAGTGTGTAACAATCCAAATGCGAAACATCAGAGAAAGAATAGATCAGAATTCACTGTGGAACAGTAATTTCAATACTTAACAGATCCCTGTGTGCCTATTAAGCTGACAACAATTACATGTGACCTGCTGTTTATGAAACACTGATTATGGAGGAGGCCAAATTAATGATGTTAATTATTTAAGACAGAAACTCAAGAGCTAGGACATCTTAGGTTTTGAAATTTTTATGATTCTTTCCACAGTGACTTGGATGTAATATTGAGAGACCTTTAGAGGCACCAGTCTTTTGATTTGTTTTAGAAATAGAAATGTAATATATACTTATTACAAGATACATTTTTCAATATTAATTTGCACTGGGAACACACATCTGATTTTGACATTTTGAGAATGTCTAGTAATAAAGAAATGGACTTAAAGGTGCATGAAACACTTAAAAAATTTGAGAGGGAAATTTTCTCCATCTGTACAATGTATCGATCTTTTTTTTCTGATTCAGCTAGAGAATTTTTATTTTATTCGGAATTCTCATGCACCCAAATTGCTGCACAGTGAATGACAGGCCATATTCATTTGCTGCTGTGCCCATCCCATGCTTGAAATGGGAATTTAAGTCATGCCTGAAGGGCTGTCACAGTGTACTTGAATGCACTGTCCCACCCTGACAAGGCAAATACACACACACCCCCCCAAGAGGTCTTGGTCTTTTGTCTTGGAAGCAGCATTTTACACTTTTAACTGGTTCTTGGAATAAGAACATTCTTGACGCTTTCATTTGAATTTATAAAATAAATCACTTGGTAGAAAATTTTGGTTCTGCAGTCTAAAATTCCCCTAACTCTTAGTTCACTTATAGCTACTGAAACAAGGTGCAAATTCTAGTTCATTTTGCTGATACTTCTGTCACTCTGAGACTAATTATTTTCAAACTGGGGCATAAACTAAGGTAAATATTCTTTCCTTCTCTGCATGGAAGAGAGAGTTTAGTGGGAATTTTCAGTGTGTTTAAAGAATTTTTTATCTTTTGAATTTTCTATGCAGTTTGTGCTGAAGCTCTGCAGCTTTATAGGAAATTTCTGAAATAATCCACTGCTGAAAATGCGTGTGCCATTTGACTTCAGAACACAGGTTTAAAAGCCTGCATTAATTCAAGTGCAACATGTGCTCCTACTATTAATTCAACCCTTAAGTGCTGGGTGTTATTTTTATACTCAGGTTTGTTAGCAGAGAGATAAAATCTTCCATGTCATCCAAAAAGTCTTATCTAAGCAGTTATTTTCCCTTTTTAATCCTACAGTGGGACAGATTGTAGATGGAAATGACAGGAAAGATTTTATGAGCTCTTGGTTATTATCCCTATAGGGAGCTTCTCTTGACACAGTTTCTGGAACAACTTCCAAAGGTTCACGCTTCTTCCTCAGACCCACTTGTCTTACAAAACCCCTGCAAAAACCAGTTTGGAAAATGTGCTTAGAGAGGGAATAGCTGAGAAGTGGAAGTCAGAGCAGTCGTGTGCAGCCCTGTGTGCCATGTGTGGGTACCTCACTCGGCTCTAACAGAACCACAATGTCTCTTTGACCAAACAGACCCAGTTTAGTTTGGTTTTCTCTGCCAGCCTTCCCTTATAAGGGATTCCCTCAATAAATCACTCAGCCCAGCACAGCAAAAGCCTGCTAAATATTTACAGCAAGTGCCACGCAGCATCTTGGTAAGAAGCTACAGGCAGAAAGTTTGGGAGAAGAGGTTTAAGGCTGCTTTGCCTGTCCTGTGCCTTGCAGTAGTGAGGGCTGGTGAAGTCAGGGCTAGGTCCTTGTTCTCAGTTTGTTGCTTTAGTGTGCATGTTTCATGTAGAGGTTTCATTCAAATTTATTAATAAAGAGCAGTGATGAAGAAACAGCAAGAACACGATGATCTTTCTTCACCAGTGCTGCCTGGAAATAGATAGGAAACAAAAAGCAACGAGCAAGCAGACTCTGACTTTCATCACCTACATTCTTCTAAAGCATCTGCCCCTCCAGGCACTGATTGTACTTTGATCAGCACAGAGGACTGGATGGAGGAACAGCTAAACATTCTGGGGTTAAGGCTGGGGAGGTTAATTACAGCACAGCACTTGCTGCAGAACACTTTGCACACCAGGTTGGTACATACCGATCATCGTCGTCCGCATGAGCGTTAGTGCCAGAGGTGCTCTGGAGTGTGGGCAATCCCTCTGTGACCCCCTCATCTATCGAGCCTAGGCAAAGAAAAAAGGGCAATTTAATGCAAATAACTGTTCAAAAAGGGTTGGGGGGCAGGTAAATACACATCAAGCTTGCTTTCCCAAATCTCTGGTAGATGATGCTTCCTGGATGATGAGATAATAAAAGTGCCTTGGGAAAGTCATTTAGAACACCCAGAAGCAACTTGTTCCAAATCAGCTTCTCTCTGCACAGATGACCCAGTAAATTGACAACTCAATAAAAGGCATGTATTTGGTACACCTAGAAGATGGAAATGTTAAATGCAGCCAGTTTTCAAAACACATCCAGTAGTAGCAGTGTAAAGCAGAGATGTTACATTCACCTAAAGGGACTATTGGGTCAATTTTTCAAGACTTCCTGAGCAATGAGGAGTTCAAACCTGCTACACTAAACGGCTTTTGTGTTCCAAATCTTCCATAAATCTATTAATTGATAATGCCTTCATTTATTGATGAGCAGCTGAGACAGGAAGAGCCCTCTGGGAAATCAGAAATGCAACACAAAAGAGACCAAACACCTGTTTGTCAGAGAAATGTATAAACAAAACCACTCCAGAGCTCTGCTCAGTGCACCGACAGGGGGGCAAATGCAGCTCAGGGGGCTTGGGGAACAGAATTCAGGGGAAATGCAGCACTAAAACAAACCCACCCCTCCACTCACTGATGGGGCTGTTGCCCATCTGGGCCCCTCTCATCACCACTGGCAGTTTGGTCTGGCAGCCCCTGGCTCTCCACCACTGAGGCCGTGGGAGATGAGGAGAGATGGGGTGTCTTGGGGTGATTCTATGACCATACTGTATTCCCCATCGCCTGCTGGATCTCTGGTGAACCTTTAAATTGCAAAGGGGGGAGAGAGAAGCCGAGAAAACTCTTCAAAGCGGCCAGCTTGACCTTGTAACTAGAATGTTTGCATTCTTTTCTCTCCCGATTCTGACAACATTTGTTGGTTAGAGGACTTTTGCTCTCTAGTCTCTTTGGCTTTCAGCGGAGAAGGGACTGTGATCTGCCTCAGCGGCTTCTGTTCCTTTTTGGACTGTTTTTGGCTTGCTTTTCATCCCAGACCAGCTCCCATCTCCGGCCCTGCTCGGCGGGACCCTCCAAGGGGGATCGTCGGACCCTGCCTGGCCCGGCCCAGCTCAGGACTGCAGGTTTTACCTACAGAAAGAACTCTAAAATCCATAGTCCTCTTTTAGGGGACAGGGGAGGGGGTTTCAATATCCTTTTTTTTTTTTTTCAGCGGGGGACTCTGTTTGTTAAATAAATAGGTTTTTTCACTTTCACTGGAGAAATTATTTTCCCAAACCCGTGGGGGAGGAGCTGCTGGGGCCTGCTTGCCTGGCAGGCAGGAGAGAGAGAGAGAGAGAGACGCTGCTTTTGGGTTGTTTCCTCCTGGATTTGTGTCCAAACCGGCACATGAGAAAAGAGATTTCTCTCCCTGCACCTCCACCTCGAGGAGGAGCAAAGCGCAGGACACTGCCACGAGCTGCCCTTGCTGCTGTGGTAAAATAACTGTGCTTTCTCAGAGAGCAATCTGAATTTGGGAACCCTAAAGCTCTCCAGAAAATCAAGTGGGATTAGGTGTACACTGGCAAGTGTCAGCCAAAGTGGAAAACCAAAGAGAAGGAAGAAAGATGTGAAAAGTGAAGCAGAAAATGTGCATATTCTGTCAAAAAGAATGGGAGATCTTTCCTGAAGAGAAAGATTCTTGTCTTAATGTGATGCCACGTTATGGGGCCAGTGACAAGAGGAAAATTGCATCTCTGGCAGCTTCACAATTAGTAAAACCAAAATTTTTGATTTTCTTAAGAGGTGACCAACTAGGGAAATTCATCAACTAAGCAATCTATAAAGTTACAAAAGTTAATCCCATTTCAATTTATCCTTCTTTCTCATGAAATACTTAAATGAAAGTCTACCAGAAAATAAGCCAAACTGCTATTAGGTTTAATTTCACTCCTTCACCTCTCAAATGCCAAAAATGCTAATGAGTTATGAGAATATCTTCTCACAGCTGTTTTTGTAACCATAATGACTTATTTATCAAGTCCCTGCTCCACGTCTCCTTCTGTATCATAAAGTGCTTCCAAATAGAATAAATTGCAAATGAAGAATTCTTAAATTTCCCAAAGAGTGAATAAGAGCTTTTTGCAATATCAGAAAGCGAGGCAAGAATGCTTTTGTAAACTCACTATAAAACACTGAGATAAATATATGCAATTATATGAGGAAAATATGTTCAGAATTTATGAAAAAGCTGTACTTTAACATATCTTGCTGCCTCCATTTACTATTCTTACATTACTGCATAAAGCAAAGCATCTTTGGGAGGTAAAAGTGCTTTCTAGCTACAAAGTGTGCTGTATCATAACTGTGCTAAAAAGCAAGAACACTGTTTCCCTTTATAGCAAAACATGAATAAAAACCATTCTGAGGATGGTTATTATGCCAAGACCACTAAGTATTAATTCAAACATATCCAAAGACAAAGAGCAGATTTGTACTTTAAAGATCTTGCCCTGGCACATTTTTCTTCTCTCTGCAGCTGTTTTAAGGCAGAACATGTTGTACTAACAGCAATGACAGATATTTAAGTTTAAAAATTATAATCACTAAAGCCTGAGATTCTCTACCCCATGCATACAAAATTACTCATCTGTGGCCTGGAGTTTACACCCAGTTTGTTCTTTTAAGCAGTTCTGGTGTGGTATTTATTTATATATTTATGATATATATGACTTGATGTGCTATTTTTAACTTTCCCTAATCATTACTGCTACTTGTTCTATTTTGTCTCTGATGATATAATTACATTGATGAAAAATTTGCATCTCTTATCACAAGGCCCTGGCAAAGTTTTCAGTTCTGACTATAATAAGTTAAAAATGGAATAAAACAAAATCTGTTTTTGAACAAGGACCACTTTTCCTGGTGACTCCCCAGCAAACAAATAGTTTCTTTTAGTTTTTAATTTATGCACTATTTTGGCAAACTACAGTTAAAGATTTAAGCTATAAGGTATTAAGTCTGCTCCTCAGCAAAGGTAAACATCCTCGTCTCCAATAAAGAAAACATTTTCATTTGGAAAAAGCATTACAATCTAAAATATCAACATGTGAGCCATACAAACTGGAGAACAACCCTTCAGCAAAGGATGGCATAAATGGGAAATATTTTCCCTTCTCTTCAGTGAGCATTACCTGGACGGTTTGGCACTGGCTGTATATTGCATTCTGGAAGGTCAGCCTGATCTCGCTTTCCCCAGAGAAGACAGTGTTGCACTGAGCAAACCAAACAAATAATGCAGACTGCTAGGCTGCAACTCTTTACTTTGTTGTGGTTTATTTATTTCATTAACTGGGGCAGCCTGTCACGTACTCCTATCTGCATGAAGCAGAGCAGTACATTTGCCATCCTTACAGTCTTCAAACGGAACAGGCGTTATTCAAAATCCTTCAGTAAACAAACTCTGCTGAGCACAGGTCAAGCCACTTGAAAATGGAATAGCTGACTTGGGGAGAATTTTGATAATTAAACTAGAAATATTGCAAAACCTCTATCTTCTGATTAAAAGCCATTCAATGTGTTCTGCACAGAGGAAAAAAAGGGATTGTTCCAGTAACCTTTAAGTATTAGCTCTTAATAAAGAACAGCATGCTGTAAGAACCCAAAACTGATTTCAAATTGTATTTCGTGGAAAAAAGATTTCTCTCAGCAACCAGCAGCATTTGAAGAAGCAACTTGAGAATCAAATCCCACAGAAATGGAAAGATTCTCAGTATTATGACTGTGTGGTTTTATTTTTGTCTGGGGCATTAAGATGACAGTGTTTCACCACTTATTTTGCAAATCCTCTTACAAAGGCTCTCTGTCACGATTATACAAGATTTGATGTCTGATGCAAAGTACTATTCTAACCCTTTGTGGCTACAGGCACAAGCTTTTCAAACCTGGTGCTGCAGCTCAGCTGAGAGCGTGCCTTTTGGCACTAATGAAAGCAGAATTAAGTTTCCCCAGTCAGGTAACTAGAGGTAAAAAGGAGTTCTCAGCCTCTGCTGAATAAAGAGGGCTACCACAGGCTCACCATTCTCAGCTGCCTTCTGCAAAGTCATTTAAAGAACTCCAAGCTTATGTGTAACGTTTCATAAATTGGGGGGGAAAAAGTGAGTTTCACAGAAGTAAAGCATGAGGCAGATTTCCTCCAAAAAAATCACCAGTGCTCACGTGCCTGTTGGGATCTGTAACTCCAGAAACGGTCATACCTATAGATGAAGACTGAGGGCTGATCAGGAGATCCTCCTGCACTTGCTCGCTCCCTGGGACCGTCTGCTGGTCACTCAGGGAGCTCTGGGATGCACTCACAGGCTGCGACACCTCCTCGTGAACCTCCTCGTCGCTCAGCCTTTCCACTTTGACGCGCACGTCCTCCTCGATCACCAGGGGAGAACTGCCTTTCGTGCTCTCACAAGTCACGTAATCTGCCATCCTCCTGTTGGACTCGGAGGGCCCAGGCATTTCCAAAGTCCTAGAGTTCTCCGCCTGCTTCACCTTCTCTGACTGAAGTCTTCGATCAATTCCAAAAGGAAAAGTCCAGGGAAAAGCTAAGGACGAGTCCACGGGCTGATTTCTGGACTCTGGGTAGGAAGTTGAAGGATTGAGCACTTGGGGGGAACTGGTTTGTGTGTTACACTTGAGGGGGCTCTCAGGAGACATAACGATGTAGCTTTTACGCTTTCTCCGAGACTCCCGGCAGACAGGAATGGTTCTTTCCACTACGCTGCACTCAGAGGACACAGGAGACAGGCTGCCGTCCCGGGAGGTGAAATTGCAGTTTGCACTGTTCTCCTGCCCTGCATCCAGCACCTTCTCCTGCTGGCTGTTGGGTGTATTCCATAAAATGCTGGACTTCATGAATTCCGAGCACGTGCTGGCCACGCTGAACATCTGCATGTAGCTGGCGGCGGCCAGCACGTCGATGATGTTCTCCGTGTTAATGGACAGTGTCGCCGTGTAAGCGTATTCCAGGAGGGGGATGAAGCCCGTCACCGTCACGTGGTGCAGGTCCAACACGCTCTTGCTCTCGTCCTCTGCTTGGCCAACGAGTTTGGAGCGGAAGAAGTCGCTGCAGGCCGCCAGAACCACCTTGTGCGCCCTGAAGATCTTGTCCTGGACGCGGATGGTGATGTCGCAGAAGTGTCCGTCATTCCGGAGCATGTTCAGCTTCCCCAGCATCTCCTGACTGTGAGCAGGGGAGTTATGAGTGAATGTTTTAACACCCATTTTTAGACGGTTCTCTTAGCGTTCTTCCCACATACGACAGATCAAAGGTATCCTGAAATAAAGAGGAAAACTCGTTTTCATCTCTGAAAGCAAAAGTCAAGTGGATTTGTGATTATAAGACTCTGTACGAAGAAAATTCATCTGAATCCTCTAAGGCCAGGTTCCTCTAGGATCCAGACTGTACAAGGGACTAACTCGACAGAAATGCAATTACTTACTTGTAATTTTCATAATCACAAATTAAATAATTTGCACTCTATCCCTGTCATCTTCCATACATCTGTGTATCTAGATCTCCCTATACATACAGGGGTATCTCTCTCTCTTCTCCATTCCTGCTACTGCCCACTCAAAACCAAATTCCCAACACAATTTAAAAAAATACTAAAAATAATACTAAATAATTTTCAGTATTATATTTTAGTAATACTAAAAATAAAGCATTTTTGAAACTATTATTTCTGTAGAAACCCGTATTTTTATTTTCTGGGCCCAGAAAACTATTGTTCACGTTTCTTAAACCTGACGGATTATTGAAGGTTTCTTTTAAGCAGAAAAGTCATCAGCTTGAGTCAACAACAAGGGTGCAGGAGTAAGGAAATCTCCCAGGGAAGGTATTTAATACCAGAAAAGCTTTAGAGAAACTACAGCATGAATTTTCAGAGGCCAGAGTTCAAACTAGTAAACATAAAACAACAGTTGCCAATAGTTCTGATTTCCTGCTGTAGTGCAGGTATTGATTACCTAAAGCTGCTTTCAATAAATAGTTTTAGACTAGGATGAGAAGTTATTGAAAATTCCTTCACAAACACAATGCATTATAAACCTCAAAGGAAAATTTAAGTTTAAATCAAATACACAAACTGATTTTACATATGTGATAAATAAAACAAGGAGGGCAACTTCTTTCTTCTGAAAAACACAAACCTGCCTTCTTGGGGACCAGTTCTCCCCATGTGGGAGCAAATGCATGTGTTTGGTGCAAGGTCCTGATGAAAATGGGGTGTCTGACCCCTGGATTTCTCCAAAAATTTCAGAAACATTTCACCAAAAAGGGAACACAAACCACCGCGTTTCACCTCCTCAAGCCCCTTCCAAGCTTCCCTGGAAGTTTTCTGTGTTGTAAATGCCTCATACAATTAATGCGATACAGAATTATCTCAGTGGTTAAACATCAGCAACATTACTGGGTTTGATTTGTTCCTGGAGTCAGCCAGCTTCTGCACATCATCCTTCTTTGCCTTTGTAGGGGTTTGAGGAG
>VWPU01023494.1:0-21018 GCA_013398955.1 Callaeas wilsoni | reverse complement strand
GGCGGGCGGGGGGCGCCGGGAGGCGAGTGGGGGGTCCCCGGCTCTGGATTCGGCGACGGCTGTCGGGACATCCCGAAACCCCCAGAGCCCACGGAGTGGGTGACACTGGGGTGTCCGCCGGGCTGGCAGTGACCCGCAGGCTTGCAGGATCCGGCATGCATACAATATCTTGAACCGGAAGGGACCCACAAGTACCCTGGAGTCCAGCTCCTGGCCCTGCACAGATACCCCAACAATCCCACCCTGTGCATCCCTGAGAGCATTTTCCAAACGCTCCTGGAGCTCTGGCAGCCTTGGGGCCGTGCCCATTCCCTGGGGAGCGTGGTCAGTGCCCCACCACCCTCTGGGGGAAGAACCTTTTCTTGATATCCAACCTAAACCTCCCCTGACACAGCTCCAGCTGTTCCTCACTGGGCATCTGCCTGTCAGCCACTCTGCCACCAGCATAGTATCGAGCCGAGGCCAGGCTGCTCTGTTACGATGAAATGTCCGTTGTTGGGGCCGCACTTCCTCTTTCTGTTCTTTTAGGTCCAAAAACTATTTGCTGGCACTGTGCAGGAGTTCCTGTACTGTAAGTGGTGTCAATACCCACTAAATGACTATTCTCAGCCTTTTTTGGGGCCAGAGAAAGCAACTACACCACATAGGCTGCTTCTCAGTTATTTAGTGAGTGCTGATCTTTTCAGTCTAGTTGTTAACTTCCAAAGGGGAGTTTTTGGTCTTCTTCTCTCTTGTTAATTTGGAAGCTGTCCAGGAGGAATTTTCTCCATTACCAAGTTTTGCCTGATATTTGGCTTTACTTTCTTTTTCATTATTCAAGCTGTTGCTTAAGAAAGTCCAAGCATCCATCTATGTTTTTTAAAAGATGTGATAAAAAGGAAAATCAGTAGTGGAGGGTGCTTTTATAGAAATAGGTTTTAGGTGATAGGCAGCAGGTAACCTGTGGATAGCACTTGGTCTAAGAGCAAGAGAAGAGGAACTGCCCTGAGGCCAAGCCATGGGCGCAGTGCTTTTGGAGAAGGGAGGCCACACATAACTCTAACATCCATACAGAGCAGAGGGACTTAGCATCCCTTACAGACTTGTCAAACCATGAAGTGAGCTGGAGAGAGTGCTCAGCAAATTAATTTGGGGATGCCTTTGATATTCTACTAATGATCTATTCTTTACATGCCCCTCAAAGCCCCCCCATACTGTAGCCATGAACAGATGCTTGTGTGACTTAAGCAGAACTGCACTCGCAGCATGTCAGGGTGCTGAGCTCCTGGAGCAAGGTAAGAATTATTTTGTAGTGATCTGGGAAGGCGCTGTCACAGAGGTTGCTTTGCAAAGCTCAAGGGAAAGAAGCAGAGGATGGGTAAATCCGGCTGCACAGGCTGCATTTAATGATGCAGAACTTCTTTTCCATGCTCCTGTAACCACATCTGTTCCATCCTTCCACAGCGCAGTCAGCATCTGGAACCTGTCCTCAAAAGCAAAGCTACTCCCTCAAACTTGTGAGTTTTGATCTGTTTGGGTAAGGAATAGTGCATAGAATACTGTGTCCTGACCTGTTTGGCTGAGAGTATCTGAGGAGTTTGGAGAGAGTGGACAGAGAGGCCCCTGCTAGCTTAGGAGATGGATATAACCTCCTGAGGGTGTTGTGCTGGGATTTCAGTACCCGTTGGCTTTTCTGCTAAAGGTGTGAAGAAAATGGATATGAGGATTAAAAAAACCCCGAAGCCTTAATCACACAAGGTTGCTGCTTTGATCGACCAGGCTCAGGCCCTGCAGAGCTGAACTTGGTGGTCTGAGGTGGAGACCTTGATTCAGGAAAGTCAGACCAACTTTTCTCCTCTCTGGCAGGCGTGCACACACCCTGCTGAAGTCTGGGGAAACTGGAGAGCTTGGAACCTGGTGCTATGCTGAGGCTGTGTGAGAGCCAGCATGGAGATACTGTGTAAAGCCAGAGCACACTTTGAAATCAAACAGGAATCAAATAGGAATTATAGTTGGAGTTTCAAGCCAGCTTTCCAGGCACTTGTCAATACCTTGGGTTCTCCAGAAATGTGTTATTTCCAGTAATAGCTGTTCTGTGGTGGAAAGTCAGTTGATTGGTTTTCAGTAGCTCACAAACCAGAGCTGGGAGACTGTTTTCTTGTCTGCTGTGGCTCTTGGGGGTTGCTGGTCTGTAGGGGGGCCAGTGCTGACTGATGGCTCTGTGGGGCTCTTGCAGGCACTTGGATAATCCCTCTGCCTTTTGTCAGAGGAGACATGTAAAAGGATGGAGAAGGAATACAGTGTGGATGAGAAAATTCTGCTAAGTGCCACAAAACTAGAACCAGTAGGTGGGAAACTAATCACTTCTGTAGGCAACACTCCCAACTTCTCTGTTTTGCACCTTTTGGCTGCTTGGTGGTCTGCTGAGCACTGTAGAGTGTGATACAGCACGTGAGAGCATTTTGGCTCTGGGGTTTGATGGCCCACATGGGCTCACAGGCACGATGTGGAGTGAAATACCCCCTGGGATATGGTCTGTGTTGTCTGGAGCCTGCTGTTCCTCCAGCTACCTTTGATACAAGTTTTGTGCCATAGAAAACACTGCTGCTTTCTCCCATGCATGACAGCAGCTGTCCTGAGTTAGTGTTGAATAGCTACGTGTGTGTAGGCAAACAGACATACTGAGTGTAAACTCTGTGCAGTTGAGGTCACCCGATGACAGCAGTACCTCAGATGTTACTAATACAGACTTTCTTGTCTCACTTTCTTGCTCCCTTTCTTGCTCACTTTCTGACAGCTAGAATAAATGTTACAGCTCTCTGTTGAAAATTGCCTGTTTGTAGACCTACCCTCATCCCTGCTGTGGCTGAGAAGGTCACCTCTGGCTCCCTTTAACATGCCAGCTATGGGACCAGGGCTCTCTCCATGCTGTGCCTGGGCTGCACTGCCAGGCTGTTGTTAACCCCTAGACAGCTGTAAATGGGCTGCTGGAAAGGCCCAACCTGAGATGGCCCCTCCCCTGTTCTGTGCTGATGCTCAGAGTTTATGTGGTTGGTAGGGACAGCATTAAATAGGGAACCAAGACACCTGAGCTCTGTTCTCAGCTCTGTTAGTTGATCTTTGCTTTCTTTAAAATGAGTAGTGAAGGTCTTAGAGCAATCTTACCCAAGTTTCCCTTTCCAGCAGGATGTGTGTGGCTGAAGTAATGCTTCTCCTTCCTGTTCCCTTTAGGATGCCAAAGATGGGAGGATCTACAATGAACAGAATTTTTTCCAGCGAGCTGCCAAGGCAGGCACAGGTTGGTGCTTCTTAGGAGGGCAAGGACTAAGGATAACTGGCGTTCTTCCCTCATCAGTTATGTGAACCTCTCGGCAACTCAGGCTAGGATAAATTAATCCTCTGCTCGGTTAGTGCCAGAGTGCTGAGGAGTTCTGTCAATGCCAGTTTTCCCAGCAGTCTGTGTGCTGTAGGACAGTGCAGTATGATCACAGCTTTCTTGCTCTCCTCACTCGGTCTTGATGTGTCTGGGAGCTGTCCAGCCCTGCAGCCTTACTCACCTTGGCTCACTCTCGTGTCCCTCTTCCATGGGTGGTTCTGTCAGCTGCTCTCTGGTATCAACTCCATTGATCCCAAAACTTGAGCAAGAACAAAGCTGCCTAGATAATGTGGGCAGGGAGGATGGAGGAATTTATGTCAATTCTACATTTCTGGGAGAACTGTAAAAATCTGCTTGTCCCTCCCCCTCTCTCTCCCCCCTCTCCTTATTTTCCCTAGCCCCGTAGCAATCCCATGCCTTAGCCTGCTCTGGTGTTCCCAGAGCCTTCCCTGTTCCATTCTTGCTCTACAGTGCTATGTGCATTGACGTGCCAATACTTCCCCACATCAGACTGGAATTCTGGGGACAGAGTCAGGATGAGAGGCTTGCCACTGTCAGCTGTCCAGGGCACAGCAGGCCTTCAGAGGAGGAGCGTCCCTAACTCCTGGAGCTCCTCAGCAGCATCTGCTGCACTGTCCTTTTCTCTCCCCTTGTAGTGGAGAAGTGGAAGAAGCGGCATTCTGTGCCGCTGCTGGGCATCCCCAATTGCGTTGGCTTTGGACTGCATGCAGACAGCTACAGGTGAGGTCACCGAGCTCTTGGGCTGTCTGAGCATCTCTGGCTTTCCCTCTCCTCCCCTTGCTGTCTGCTAGTCCTTTTGTCATTGTCCCTTGGGCTCCTGACCTTATGCACTGCTCTGATCATTTATTAAATGCTTTGCTTCTCATTACTTTGTTTCCTTCAGTCCTTGTGTTGCTGGTGAAGTTACTGATTTTGAGGCTGCTGCCCCTCAGGCCAGGGGACACCATATTCTGGTCCTTGACACTTAACACAAAGGGGAGACTCAGGCTGTGTGTCTGCAACACACGATGAGCACACCTGTCTCCTTTATATGAAGTTTTCTCTTATCAAAAGTCAAAGAACTGTTTGCCCAGGTCAGCTTGGAGTTGAAGTGGAGTCCAGTGGGTCACTTGATAAGTGTCTCTTGCAGGGTCTTCAAACCAGGTAGGTACTGCCATGTGCAAAGCCCTTTTCTCGTGCAGGTTTTTGGTGTTCTCTGACTTGGGGCGATCTCTTCAGTCAGTCCTGAGCGATGGCCTGCACCTGCTGAGGGAGAAGGCAGCTTTTCAGATTGCAGTTCGTGTGGTATGTGGAGAACCAATCCTTCCCAAGACACTTTTTCAGAAAAGTCTTCTAACCTCCTTCTGGATCTCCCAGAGGTGTTTTAAAGCTGCTCCAGGGGCTTGGGTGGGGTCTCTAAGTAGCATATTTCAAGCCTCTCATAAACTTTAGTAGCATCTTTTGAGCACTGTATCACTTTGCAGGAGTTTGGGATAAGAAGAACGAGAAAAACGTAACCTTTGAACTTGAAGGCTGTGAGATGTGGTGTTTTTAGTGCTCTTCCACATGGCTGCAGGGAGCTGGGGAAGGTCCAGCTCAGTGATAGCCAGGGTGCTGCAGGAGCCTGCATGGATCTGATATGCTCCCCTTGTTTATTCCCAGATAGACTGCCTGGAGTACATTCATGAGAATGAGTATGTGCATGGGGACGTCACTGCTGACAACATCTATTTGAACCCAGCAGACCTCACACAGGTAGGGAGCAGGAGCAGTGCTGCCAGGAAAGGGCGCTGGCGGTGGGATGGTGACATGGGAGGTCCCTGCCTTGGGCAGGGCAGCAGAGCAGGCTGGGCAGTGCTCGAGCACGGGGCTGTGGGGCAGCATTGGGGGCTGCACTGCACTCAGGTGGGTGCTCTGTGCTGCCCTGCAGGTGACCCTCGCTGGCTATGGCTTCGCGTTCCGCTACTGCCCTGGGGGGAAGCACGTGGCTTGGCGCGAGGGCAGCAGGACCCCTCACGAGGGCACGGTGGAGTTCATCAGCCTGGACAGCCACAAGGGCACAGGTGGGTCTGGGTTTGTGACATGCTGGAGCTGTTCCTGTGGTGGTGCTCCCTGGAGCTGGGGCTCCCCGCTGGTGTTGCTGGCACTGCTGCTTTCCAGGCGTTCACGTGCACCAGGAACTGGGTTGCCCTTTGGGCTGTTCACTCCTGCCTCCTGATGGCTGCTGTGGTGGGACTTGCCAGGTCACTCAGTGCCTGCAGCAGGGATGTTCCTGCTCCATCTGGAGCCTTGGCTGCTGCAGGCGTGTGGGGAATAGAAAACAGGGCCCTTCATGCTGGCTTACAGGGATCTGTTTCAAGCCAGACTGGATTCCTGCCCAAAACAGATTTGCAGCAGGCTCTGCTCTGACCTTGAAGCAATGAGAGCTGGAAAGGCATTTAAATCACAGAATCACTTTGGTTGGAAAAGACCTTTAAGATCATTGAGTCCAGCTGTAAACCCAGGGCTGCCAAGGTCACCACTAACTCAAATTTCCAAGTGCCACATCTACATGACTTCTAAATCCCTCCAGGGATGGGGACTCCACACTATCCTGGACAGCCTGTGCCAAATGCTGTCCTTCTCCTGGTTGGCATGTGACTGCTCTTTCACAGTGTTCAGGAAATCTTCCTCCAGAGGCTGGGAGGTGATTCCTGAACTATGTGAGTTAGCAGGCTCCCAGGAGAATTGATATCCCAGAGCACATCCTCATGAAGCTCTTGGATTTCTTTACTTCTGCCCCTTCATGAGTGACATGTGAATGTCTCGTGCTTCCCATCAGGACCATCTCGACGGAGTGACTTGGAATCTCTGGGCTACTGTCTTCTGAAATGGCTCTGTGGCATTTTGCCTTGGTCTAATGAGCTGGACAAAGTAAAAGCTGTGGTGGAACAGAAAGAAAGGTAGGAGAAATCATCTATTCTTTTGGGAAATGCTCAGCAGAAAGTAGCGAGGGGGGTTTGTGACTGAAGTCCCCTGGTCACAATACACTGTTGGGATGTGGCAAATCCTGCAGCCAAGGCTGAGCCTGGCCCCAGGGTGTTTGGTGAACCCCAAGTTCTGCTTCATCCAGAACATGGCCAGCTGAATTCAAGCTTGTGAGAATTTTTTTTGTCCCTGTTGTCAAAGCCAGGTGCTCAGGTGCCTGCTCCATTGCTTCTCACTTGACAGGACTCTGTGCTGACTATTCCAGGTTCAGAAAGGATGTGAGATGCCTTCTCCAACTGTGCTTCAGGCAGAGATCCATTCCAGGTACGAGCTGGCTCTCAGTGACAATGGGACTCAGGGATGGAGGAGTGACTGTACCTGAAGCCAGAACTTTCTCTGTGCTGGGGTGCTGGTCCAGAATGGCTTCCAGTGGTGATGGTGACCAAGCATTGCGTGAACTGTCTGGCAGGCTGGGAACAAATCCCTTGTTTTCTGTACAGAAGAATGAGGACTGCTTTCCATGACCTGCTTTCATGGTTGAAGGGACAGGTGTGCTGGTGGGTTTAGAAATGCAGTATCTGGGGCTAGAGGTCACTTCCCCATCCCATTTTGTTGCCCAGAGAAGCTGTGGCTGCCCCTGGATCCCTGAAAGTGTCCAAGGCCAGGTTGGACGGGCTTGGAGCAACCTGAGATAGTGGAAGGTGTCCCTGCCCATGGCAGGGGGTGGAAGGAGATGGGCTTCAAGGTCCCTTCCAACCCAAACCAACGTGATTCTATTTTATTCTATAATTCCATGATTCTGTCTCTGAGCTTTGTATTAGCCTTGGTTTGGTTTTCCTCTCTGTGCAGCTGCCTGGGGAGGTGGATGAGCTGGCTACAGGGCAAGCAGCCTGAAATGGCCATTTGGTAGCTGGAGTTTCTGTGCTGCTCCAATGTGAGTCCCTTTCTTTGCAGGTGCCCTGGAGAGCTACCTGGAGCAGGTGATGGCCCTGGAGTACGAGGAGAAGCCTGACTACACGGCCCTGCGGCAGCTCTTTGGGAAGCCACTGGAAAAGATGAAAGCTTCAGCTTACGACTCCGTGGATGTCCGAGTGGTGCCCTAAGGTGAGTGCTGGTACCTGCTGCGTGTGCCCTGTGCTGCCACAGGCAGGTGAGGACAGAGCAGGCTGGGCTGTGACATCTCTCCAGGTGAGACCAACCTGCTCCTCCTGACATGTCATTCCCTATTGCAACCAGTCCAGTGCTACACAAAGCCAGGCTTAGCCTGTATTTCCTCAAGTTTTCCTGGAAATACTTGCCCATGAAGGAGTACAACAAGGGTTAATAAAGCAAAGGCTGAAGGGGCTGCAGGGCTGTGGAGGTGATAGCAAAATGCAGACTCAGGCTCTCTGGTAGTTTTTTCTTTTTTTAGATCTGAAGCTCTGGGCTGTACTTTTTGCTTTTCTCTCTCAGAATGCAGCCTGTAGTTCTGGTTTTAGTGCCTCAGCCCTGAGGCACTGGCTCGCAATCCCGGGTGCTATTTTAGCCATGAGGCACCTCCAAGAGTGACGCTTGATACAGAGCCAGATCTGGTTTTAGTGCCAGGCTCCATCAGCCAAGGCTCTGCATCCAGCAGCAGGAACACAGAGCCAGCTCTTCACCTAATTTCCTCTTCCTGGGAAGGAATTAAACTGATTCATCTTCCCCTTCTCTGCTTTTATTTTTTCAGATCAAGAAAACTTGCACAGGAAGAGTGCAGAGCTTTCTGCAGTGAGGCCTTTTCCAGATATATCTTTTACCAGTTTTAGAATGAGAGAGGTTTTTTTAAGTGTTTTTTTCTCATGTTGATGTGACCCAGTGCTGAAGTTTGAGCTGCTGCTGCACCAGGCTAATGTGAAGACACTCCTGTGTGGCAGGTCAGGGGAAGCAGTAGCTGGAAAACTGCAGTGGAGCCACCGTGAGCCAGGAAACTAAATCAGGGATTTTCTCTTTTGGATGAGAGTGGCAGTACATGGTTTTGTAATAAACTTTGTGGACAAGTACCCAAGGCTGCTGTTGGTTACTTGGCACATTCAAGGCCTTTCTGGGGCTGCTGTAGGGTTGTGAGGGTTGTTTGAGCCCTGTGCTCCTTGTGAGATTTGTATAAATAGCCTTCAGGCAGTGCCACTGCGACTTAATCATCAGAACTCAGTTCAGAGCTAAACCCTGACCTCATTGCAGCAGTTCTCCAAGCCTCAGGCCAGAGAATGAGGGGAAGGAAGACCGGGACACATCTCTACTAACAAAAGAATTTTATAAAAAAACAGTCAATAAACACTCACTACACTGTGTGTATCGGAACTGTTGCCAATGACACAGTAACTTCTAAACAGTCCTGGAGTCCAGTTCCAGTGTTAACTTCAGTGACATCTTTTTGTACCTTGATATTCCAATGTTCACAATGCGTTAAGGCACAGAAGGATTTTTCAGGTGACGAAAACACGGCAACAAGAGAAGAGACAATTGGGGTTTAAACCATGTGAGAGGTAGGTGAGAGAGCAGCTCAGACCTGCAGTGAGCCTTCATTTACCTCTGGGGTTTTTCAATAAAAACCTTGTATCAGTGCAGCAAATGCCATAGAGAAGAGAGGGGAGCTGATGGAGACCTGGACAGAGTAAAAAGGCAGCACAACCTCAAAATAGGTCTTTCAAGTGGAAGAATTCAAGCATAGTGTTACATTCAGAAACTTGAGAACCAATGTCAATTCATTTCATTCCTAGTGTCAGGCCTCAGAGAAAGCACAGGACAAGACAGTTCTATTACTAAGAGGGATGACAAAACTGGGCTATGAAGTTTCATGGGGAGAGCAGAACCTTAGTTAGCAGAGGATCAGACAATAGGGGATACGTAAAAAGGCAGCTGTGAAGGGAGGAAATAGCCCAGATGTACAAGATAGACAAGGTTGAAGGGAAGGGCATTGTTCTTTTGAAGGTATTTACAATTATTCACTATCATCCTTGTATGACTGCAACACAAATACGGTTTCCAGGAATCCTGGAAAAGTTAAAAGCATGAAGAAATCAGAGGCTTAAGAAGCCCAAGTTCAGCCTTTCTTCAGTGTGTTCTGCCATGTTTTTTCTCTTGACTTGCCTCCTGTGCAGGTAATGGGGCTGGCACGGCTCCCTGTTCATGGCATTGCCATGGGGCAGTGCTGAGGTAGGTTTGGGAGGAGCTCCAGGGCTGCCTTCGACAGAAGACGTAGGACTGGCAGTGTTGACAGAAGAGTAGCCCGAGCTCCCCTCTGGGTTGGGATTCCTTGGGGTGAGATATGCCCCTGGCAGCTCCCCCTCCCTGTGGGGTGCCCCAGAGCCATCCCACTCCCCGGGCAGGCTGTCCTCGTCACTGGAGTCTTGGCCACAGTGCTCTGCAGGGTCCAGGTACAGCACTGTCACATCCAGGATCCCACTGGGGCTGGTCACTACGGGATGGGAAAAGAGAACCCTTAGTTTGTCCCAGTCCAGCACCAAGCAGGCACTCAGCACAGAGTCAAGCAGAAAAAAGCCAAGCAAAAGTCAGCCTTCTGTCTGCTCACACCTGGAGGGCAGGGCACTCAGTTCACCCTCTGTCCACACAGCATCTTTTCTTCCCCCAGACTATTTGAACAGGTACTAAGAGCTGTTAGAAAATGAGCAGCCAGGCCCAGGGTCAGCAAAATCCAACAGCTAATTAGTTTCTAAGACAGTGGCTCATTCATCACATTTGGTTCACTGCAAACAGCCTGACTTTGAAATGCTGAGTAAATACAAAACCCCTCCTCATACTCTGAAGCAGTGCAGAGAAAGAACAGACAGATACCTCTGAGAGAGTTTAACAATTATAACCACGGGGGAAGGGGAAGAGTTTTTCCAACTGGTCTTCAGCTGAAAAGTTCAGGCATCTGGTGCCTGAGAAACAGTTTTAAGCAAAAATGAAAATACAGGTTTAATCCTCTTGGCTGCTTTTTATAAGAATGAACTGCTCACCATCTCCTTCTCGTTCCCCTTCGCTTTCCTGATCACCTTCATAACCAGAGCAGGAATCTAAACTCCAGTCGAGGAAGTTGTCCAGCAGACTTTCTTCCTGGGAGGACAGCTCTGCCGTGGGTGTAGTCACAAAGCTACCTCTGTCGTCCTGAATGCTGTCTTCCCTCCTCCTGTAGCAAAAACCCCCAGAAATCACATGTTAAAAGCCAAGTCTTTTTTGGCTCTTTTAATAGGTATGTCAAGATGGTGACAGGGAAATTGATTGTATTTAGGAATGAAACCTCAGGGTACCAGAGAGGAGGAAAGGCTCAGGCTGATCTTCAGAGCCACTGATAGCCATGAGTTGTATTCACCTTTTAGCTCTCTTTCCAGAGGGAGAGCTGAGGAAAGTCTGAATTTCCACCACGTTCCTGTGCAAGGGACTGGGCTCTGGGTCCTCCTGTTTCACACCCAACAATGAGCAGAGCTGACTGTAACTCATAACCTAAAATATTAAATAAATAAATAGATTTAAAAAAAAATCAAAGTGCCTGTAAGAATTAGACCATGAGATTCTCATAAGAACTAAATAGCCAGAAGGAGGCTATTTATTTTCTAGGAGAAATCTGTCCCAGCGAGTTCTTCCCACAGGTACTCAAACATCAGTTAAGAGTCCCTGCAACTCAAGTTTTAAACTCCCACTTTATTCACACAGCCTGCCATGGGGCAGCAGCTGTGCTCTGGGTGGCAGCCAGCAGCAGATGCAGCCACAGCTCACCCACCTGTTCTTTGCCTATTTCTTCATAGCGCTCATCTTCAAATCGCTGTTTCACTGCCATTAGGGACACCTGCCTATAATCCTTTGGGACATCATCATGGAAGCTGGAAAGAAAGATTAAAACCCCCATCTTAGAATGGATTCTATGAAACAATATTAAGAAAACCTGCCAAGTTAGGTACTTTCCCTCTGTGCCCCTCAGTGCTGTGCTAAGGGAGTTGGTGTTTCGGCAGCTTCATCAGGACACCTCGTGGCTTCTGAGCATGTGAGCATCTAACTCCTTTTCTGTCCCTGTTTTCTGTGACCCAGGGCCAGACCAGCTGGCAGAAACAGAACAGCTGTCCCTGAACTGGACCTTAGTGCCCTGTGGCAGGGGAGCAAGGCAGATACCCAAAGGCCCCTCCTTCACTGGGAAGGGCTGACTGTACAGATGCAGCACATCTGCAAGAGCTGCAATCCAAGTACTCATGTGCCCCCCCAAAGTGTCTCAAAACCATTACCACTTTTGGTGGAGGCTCAACACGCAGGGCAAGAGGTCTTCTTGAGAGAAACCAGTGCACTCAGACAGCTGGCTGGTCCAGGGGTGTGCTGGGGAAGAGAGTACATATTCATATATTGAATTACATATTCATGAAGTGTAGTAGTTCTGTAGTCAGACAGCTTTTTTTTTTAATAGGATAAAGATCATGATCTTTGCAAGATTATGCCTGTCCATAGTTTGGTCAAGTTCACAACTGGCTTCAAGGTTAGGCTTATCTGCCAAAGTGATGTTATACCTAACAATAGAAATCTTCAGTCTCATTTAAACATGAAGCTTGCATATTCTGATGCTAATACTCTTGTCACCTCTTAATTAAGAGGTAAAACAGAATCAGAGAGTCATGGAATGGTTTGGGTTGGAAGGGACTTCAAAGCACGTCCCATTCCATCCCATGCCATGGGCAGGGACACCTTCCACTATCCCAGGGTGCTCCAAGCCCTGTCCAGCCTGGCCTTGGACACTTCCAGGGATCCAGGGGCAGCCACCGCTTCTCTGGGCACCCTGTGCCAGGGTCTGCCCACCCTCACAGGGAACAATTCCTTCCCAGTATCCGTTCTAACCCTGCCCTCTGGCAGTGGGAAGCCATTCCCCCTTGTCCTGTCTCTCCAGGCCCTTGTAAATAGACTGCCCATGTCTCCTGTCCATTCAGGTACTGTAAGGTCACAGGTACTGTACCTGCTCCATTCAGGTACTGTAAGGTCACAATTAGGTCACCCTGCAGCTTTTCTTCTCTGGGCTGAGCAATCCCAATTCTCTCAGCCTGTCCTCATGGCACAGCTGCTCCTGCCCTCTAATCATCTGGGCTGCCCAATACAGGCAAACAGGCTGAACTCAGCTCTTCATTCTGAATTCTTCTACCTGTCCCCCTCTTCTCCACCCTTCTCTCTACCTCCCCCACCCAAGTGATTGGGACATCTTGCCTAAAGACAAACTAACACCCAAAAAGCCCCAAAAAATTTCCCTAGAAAGAGAAGGCAGACTGGCATGCTGTGCTGCAGCTCCACTTGAGGTAAGATTGCTTACCTTGCCCATGCAGCATCTTGGCCAGCAGCAGTGCAGCAGCAGCAAGCCAGGCTGGGGAATACACACTGAGGCTCGTGTTCAGCAGGGACAGCTCACAGATGAAGCTGTAAAGGTGAAGAGTTCTTCTCTCCAGCGAGACGATGCTTGACAGAACTTCTTTGTAGTCCAAAATGGTGGGTATCTAGTGCAGAAAGGAGAACACAGGTTGGAAATACAAGACCAGCACAAAGCATTTAGAAAAGCTGTTTCCAAGTGCTGGGTTTTGTTTGTTTGGGGCTTTTTTGTTTAACTACTACATTAACATTGAAGCATTCTCTAGTGAGAGAATAAATGGCCTCTTAAAAGTGAAGTTTTCATCTCCACAGAAGGCAGAGGGTTCTGTATCTGCATGCTCTGAGACATGCACAGGCTCCACAGCTGATTGAGAACAGACATAAACCCCCAACTCGCTGGATAAGAACTGCTACAGCCTGACTTGAACAGCAGCCCAAGGAGGGGAAATCTTCCATCCACTTTCCAAACTCACCCTTATCTTTCCTTCTAAGGCAGAAATGATCTCGCCCATCATTCTAACCAACTCTTCATATTTGTAGGAGTTGTCTGTCAGCCACACAGCTTCCCGTATCGTCAGCATCTCTTTGCTGATGAAACTGCAATGTAGAATAATAAGTTAGCCCCAGCAGAAAGGGGATTTGTGCACTTATGGCAGATAACTGCACCCACAATGACCAGAGTTAAACAACCTCACAAGGTACTTTTCCAGGTAGACCAGGAAAGAAAGAATTGCAGCTCTTTATTTCACCTGTAAGATGGAACCACCAACTAGAACATTCCTAATTTGGAATGTTCTTCCTAATACAGAAGAAATTCTTGGCTGTGAGAGTGGGGTGGCCCTGGCATAGGTTGCCCAGAGAAGCTGTGGCTGCCCTTGCATCCCTGGAAGTGTCCAAGGCCGGGCTGGACGGGGCTTGGAGCACGCTGGGATAGTGGGAGGTGTCAGTGCCCATGGCAGGGGGTGGAATGAGACAGTCTTGAAGGTCCCTTTTAACCCAAAACAGTCTATGATTCTGTGATCCTAATTCTTCATCTATGAAGCCTGTCCTAGCTTAAGATGCAAGATACTAAGGAAATTAACACAGAAGGATAATCTTCCACCACACCATGCAGTCCATCTGAGTGTAACAGGCTCAGCTATGGAACACTGCTGCTGTTATTCCTTTCCAGCTTTCTCATGCCAATACGATGTCAAAGACTCCAGTTGCTGATGGAATGCGTTTAGAGCAATCCACAACTATGACCATGTGTTTAAATAAGCAAAGAACCTGCAAGGAACTACCTTTTTTGCCTCATTTACAGAGTCTGTGTTTGTATGTAAACACAGTTAAGCAGCAGCCAAAGTAGAGCAAAGTCAGAGTCTTTCCAGTATTGCAAGCAAGGGATGGGGCTGAGGGAGAAGTTTGAGCTGCAGGAAGGAATTTGGATGATCACAATGACCTGTGCTCGTCAGCCAGAACCCTCACCGTGTGCAAATGACCATGCAGGCTATTCCCAAAAGCTGGAGCCGAGCACGAGGTACAGGTCTCAGCTTCAAGTAACGATCCACACATCCCACTGTCATGTGAAGGCACAGGCTAGAAAAGTCCTTCATGGTAGCCACTTCCACCAGCCAATCCACCAGGATATACCTAGAGCAGGAAGAGAGACTTAAGGAAGGACTTGGGAAGTGGTGTGCACACCATGACATCCAACTGGGGAATGAGCCAAGCCAAGCAGAGCAGTGACAAGTGTTCCTGAGATGCCTTCCAAGAGAAGAGCCAACTCCCTCAAGTGGGGCTGTGGTGGATCCTCTTGCAGCCGTCCTGGAAAACCTGCCTGCTCCATCCCCTCCGTGCACACCAACACACAGTGTTGGGAATAAACAGGAGGAATTGGAGATGTGTGTGTGGTCACAGGGCCATGACCCCATTGCCATCACAGAGCCACGGTGGGACACTCGTGTATCCGGAATGCTGCCATGGATGGTAATGTACTTTTTAAGGAAAGGAACGCCAGCAAGGGGAAGTGGTGGAGCTGCCCTGTGTGGGAGAGAGCAACTGGAATGTATCGAGGTCTGCCTAGGGAAGGATAAGGAACTTATGGATAAAGATTAAGGGGCAGGCTAGCACAGGTGACACTGCTGTGGGTGTTTATTCAGGAAAAGGGAGTCAATAGGGACTTTGGACAAGGCCTGAAGTGACAGGACAAGGGAGAATGGCTTCACACTGATAGGTGGCAGAGTTTGATGGGATATTGGGAAGAAATTCTTCCCTGTGAGGGCTGTGAGGCCCTGGCACAGATTGCCCAGAAAAGTTGTGGAGGGATTGTAGAGATGTAGAGGGAAACAGGGAATGGTTTCTGCTGTGGGGCCTCACTTCTGGATCCAAGTTCCTACCTCATTATTTCATTCATTCCTTTCTGCACAGTGAAGATGCTTTGCTTGCTGATAGGAAGGGAAGCTTGAAAGATTTGAGAAACCATTTCTCTGGAAGATTTTGCTTCTAATCCTAGTTGGTTTCCATTCCCACAAGCTTTGGCTAAAGCGATCTGTAGTAGAGAGAACACAAAAGAAAGTATGCTTATTTTACCAAATACAAACTAAGGCAGCAGAGGATGGTCCTCTAATTCTCCTGCTGAAAACAGCGAACATGGCAAACTACTTGAACCAGTAGTTCTTAGTCTGGTTTAAATGTTGAGCACACAGATTATTTGGGGCCAGTCTTTTTTAAGTCCATCAAAAGATGCATCTTTACTCCATTCTGCCACAGGTGTGGAGTAATTTCCCAAAGAAGAGAATCTGCAGAGTAGATACAGATGTGCACATAAAGACATTACTCAGCAATGCTGGTCCTGCTTCTAAAAAGAGAAATCTAAACCTACAATGGCAGCACAGAAAGGACCAAATAAAGACTGTTTCTCTGGGAAAACTCAGTCTCACCTGTGCTTCCCAGCAGCCCTTCGCTGCATAGTCTCGTAGCTTCCTGAGACTTTGGAGGTATCTGCCAGGATCTGACATCTACAGAGAGGAACGCAAACAGATGTAAAAACCCACAGGCTTTACACAACAAACAGAAGAATTGTAGCACCAATATCCAGAGAAAAAACGCTGCCTGGAGGTACATCTATTATTTCAGCAACAAGTCTGTTTCTCATCGTGACATCGCTGGTTTTAAGAGCCTTTTTTCAGTTCTTGCCCAAGGTCTCACAGGAAATGAGAGCAGTCACTCAGGATTCCAAGGCAAGAGCTTTGGCAGATTTATTAATGACAAGGCAGGAGCCTCCCCCTCCTGTTCCCCAGAGCCCTGGGATCACTGGCCAGCACTGCCCAGGCCTTCAGCAGAGCTGGAGTAAAGCAACTTCTGTGGCACCTTGGCTACAACTGCTCGTAACGTCACTTCAAACACCCAGGCAGACACCAAAGCTCATTTCAGAGAGTTCTTAGCACTCTCCTTGTTTATGAAGAAGGTAAGCTCTGAGGAACAGCAATTCCTTTCTGAGGACATTCCTTGCACATAACAGAGATCCAGAAGTTAGTGTAAAAGTTGTTTGGAGACAAAAAATTACTACTTACAGCAGCTTTTCTGTTGTTTTCCCAAAGGAGGTAGGAGCTGATTAAACAACCCTGTTTTGATGATTCTTCAAGCATTTCAAGGGATTCTTTCTTTTTTCCTTCATCCTAAAAAAAGGCATGTATTGGTATTCCTTCTGTCCAGACAAGTGGATGCCTCAACATTTCAGAAGCTACCGAACACTGTGCTAAAGCTATGGAGCAGAATCCATCCCTTGGGAATGCCCTTCAGCCTCTGAGGAATGCCCCCACATCCACTCAGTGCTGCCACTTGCAGATGCAGGCTCTGAGAGCAGTTAGTGCTTTTCCTCAGACAGACAAATGCTTTTTGCCTTGCTTGCCACTGAAGGCTTTTTATTTTATTTTTTGTTTTGCTAGGCATTACAACTGGAAGGCTTCCTTTGAGACCTGAACATACTGCAAGCCCATAATTAAGCCAAAATTAATTTCACTGTTTGTACAATTCAATAAAGTAAGTTAATAAAGTTCCTTTAAACAACGAGTAAATTAAACCCACAAGAACAGAAACTCCTGGGCCACTTGAGGAGTAAAAGAGCATCTGGCTGATTTATATTTTTTAATCAAGGTAAACAGCATTACCAGCACCAGAAAAAATCCCAAACCCAAACACATCACATCAGAAATACTGCTCACCTCAAAGAAATTCAAGACCTTAGCCAAGCTGTGGAGAATAGATCCTTTCTGAGCCTGAAGAAAGCATCAAGATAAAGCATTGTTAAACCACAGCAATTCTTGCTAGTAATTCTAGACTACAGTTTTGGTTTATCTTTCAATCATTCCTTCCCCTTGCTTTTCTCTATGTTTTGTTATTCCTGAGATAGCATTGAACCTCTCAGAAGAGACAATACGGGCCTCCAGCACTCATGATCTATCATGTGCAGTTTGGCAATAAATTCAATAAAATGACTGAGCCACACTCATTGAAGCAACAGAGCACAGGAGGCTCCTTGGGGAAACAAAAGTATTTTTTCCAAAACAACAAGACACAGTTACTGACGTAGGGTAAAGCCAAGGGCAGAAAGAAACCTGACCTTGTCGAGCTGACACTCTGCCTTGAGACTCTCATAGACCACAGCTTTACAGCAGCTTCCAGAGAAGGACCAGGGAGGACGGATGAACAGCCAGATGAAGGGGATTGCACACACATTGAGGTGCTCTGCCAAGCTGAAGTAGTGAGATGCCTTTATTCCATTCACTTCTGCACGCCCGTGGCCTGTGATGGACACTGAACCAGAGAGAAAGGCAGGAATCAAGTAGAGTTCACAATGCCTGCTTGGCATTCAGTCAGACAAGAGGAAACAATCAGGAAAAGGTTGAACTGTCTCTTTCCTTTAGAGCCTTAGAAATCACGGAGATTGCTAAAGAAGAAAAATCTTACTACAGTCAGGCTTTATGAACACATAACCTAAGTTGGGGGTGTTCATTCTGCAAATACCAAGTGCCTTGCCAGGACCCTGTGAGAGGAGGCTTCTCCTGTAACTTGTCAGGCCCTTTTGATACATTTATCACACTAAAGTAGCCGAGTTTGGTTACAAGTTTGCAGAGGCTAACTGCTAACCCTGAATTCCCAGGCTCTACCCTGTCCCATCACTGAACACCTGGCAGCTTCGTGGCCAGTGCCTAAGCAGAGCCATGTAAAAGTTCCTTGTGCTGTGTCATGTTCCCCAAAGCCCCAGGACAAGCTCCCACACTTACAGCCTTCGTTGTACAGGTACGCCAAGCTCAGCTTCACAGCAGCTTCAAAGTTACCACTTTCAGCAGCCCTGAAGGGCAAACAGAAAAGGCACTTGAGGCTGAAATCCCTCCTAGCACCAGAATCCACAGTTTGGTCCTTGTGCCCTCAAGGACATACATCAAAACATCAAGCCCTCCCTCCCAAACTGATGTACACATAGTAGTCTGCCTCAGAAAGGAAAGAACTGACAGTCAGAAGCAAAACCATTATCATGGCATTTAAATCTGTTAAAGAAATCTCTGACACTAATGCATCCCCTTCAAATCAGATGGATAAAAAGATGTTCCCCATCTTTTTAAAGCAGATTTATTATTACTGTTTCAAACTTTTTTACTGAAATTCACCTGTTTTTCAGTACACTGGTTTGCACAAGAAGTGACAAGCCAACTCAGATTTAGAAACAGGATTATTCTCTGGAGCCCCTGACCTCATTTGTTCATTCACATGGAAGCACCAGAAAGAGGTTTTAGGGAATGTGCTATGTAATATTCCAATCTGGAATATTGATGCCTGTGAAGAGAAATAACTTTGGTGTACACAATAGGCCCTGCTCTGGTTAAAGAGACAGCAGTGACCAGCTGCAGCTTAGACCTGAAATCAACCATTTTTTCATTTCCAAAGCAAATATTTCCTCTCTCTGTACAAGTCACATCCCCCAATTACAATGAGGGCTGATTAGAACAGTTAATCTTTTTTCAAACACCCTCTTCTAAAAGGCCAGACAAATTTGATGTTTAAAACTTACCTTTCAAACATCCTCAGATTGTTTGGAGATGGCCACAGGTCTTGGAAACTTGCATGTGCCCAAACACTGGAATGATTATCAACAAGGTATTTCAGATGTGAGTGCACCTGCACAGAGGAAACACAAAATAATGATTACCAAAATAAAAGGACCAACAGAAAAACAGGGTTTTGCTCTCTTATTTTAGAGAATTAACTAATTAATCACAAGTTCTGTTTAACTTGTTGCCTGCCTGATAACCAGTAAGGCAAGAGATGCCAAACCAAACCAATTTGTTCAGCCACAGTAAGCTGGCAGGACAATTGCCACAGAAAAGGTACAAAAAGCTGTCAAATACTGCTGCTACTCTTAACTTGAGCAGTGAAAAATGAAACTGTCCCCGGGATAGCAAAAATCTGCCCTGCAGGCACTCTTTATGTTTCTTCAGGCTCAGTGTGACATGAGAAGCCTGTTGTGTGTGCAGTCCAGGCTCCTGAAGGTAGAGCTGAGCAGTGGTGCCTGGCAGAGGGGAAGCTGCAGCACTTACAGCTCTGACTGAGAGGATGTCTGCAGCAGGGAGGCCCTTCAGGATGTGAAACAGAACATCCTCGGGGAGGTTCAAGAACGTCAGGACTCGAGGCCGTTTTATTATCCTTCGCTTTGAAGGGAAAGAAAAACATCTGGAACACCTACAGTGAACCACTGGAAAAGAAAAACACAGGACACCTCAGTGATGGAACAGCACAAGGAAAAAAGGTACTACAAAGTATTATATACACGGGTGTTCACTTGAGCACCTCTTCACTGCAGCACAGGACGCTGCAAACACATTAACCAGGGAGATATAGCTCATGCCACATAATGCCACAAGACTAAGCCACAGAGCAGAAAGGGCTTGTTCAAATTGGTTAATGAAGCCAAGAGACTCAGAAGGGGTGGCTCAAGCTCAAGTGCTCCTCACCAAGAGCCTCCCTGAGCCCTGACTCCTGTGACCAGGTTTAGTGGTGACAAACAGTTCAGCTGTCCCTGTTCAGTAGTAAGAAATGGTTTAACTGTCACTACTGTCACTTCATTTACCTCCCTCATGCCCCAACTCTTCCTTCTCAAGTGACAGCAGTCCCTGGAATGCAACCAGAGATATTAGGAAGACCAGCAAACCTACTCAAGCCTACCTTTCCAAGCAGTTGCTGCCAGGGTTTCCAATGGAAGATCCATTGTCTGTATCTTCTGGAGTATTATTTCAATGCCATATTTATACACACACACAGAGAATATATATGTATACAAAATGTATTCTCCTCAGCAGTATTATCGCCATGAAAATGAAACGGACGCCCAAACTGGGATGCCAGTTCAGCCTATATGAGCATCCAAAGAGGGACCAGGGAGTACATGAGCAACATAGTGAAGAGAAAACTCCATTTCTGCAGACAGGAAGTGGCACAGGTTCATTTCCAATGTGTTGCTTCACGAAACCAGAGTGGCTTAGGCTGGAAGGGAACTCTGGGGGTCACCCAGTCCAACTGCCCCGCCAAGTGGGGCAGGACCGCAGTCAGGTGGGTTTGAACAACTCCAAGGATGTGGATCCCACAATCGCTGTGGGCAATCAAGTACCATCGTTCAGCCACCCTTACAGTAAAAAACACCTTTTCTTACTTTTGAACGAGGTTTCCTGCACATTACCGTGCACCCTGCAAACTCACAGACGCCCGAGATGTTATCCCACGCGCAATACACATCTTGACCCCTTGGCTCCGAGGCCAGGAGCGCTCAGGCACAGCCGCCAGCCACAGCCACGGACGCCGTGCTCACAGAGGAGCTGAGGCACGGGCACGGCCCCGGCGGGCAGCACTGCACGGGCAGAGCCGGCCCCGAGCCCCCGCCGCGCCGGGCCGGGCCGCACCGCCCCCGCCGCGTTTGAATTTGGGCGCGCAGCCGTCGGCCCGGCCCCCACCCGCTGCCGGTCCCGGCGGTCCCTCTGCCCGGGCTCGGTGTATCCCGTTAACCCCCGCCCTCAGACCTCCTCGGGAGGCACCTGGCAGGCAGGGCCCGCTATGGAGCCGCCCCTCAGTGCGGGAGGACCCGGGAAACAGCAGCACCTGCGGAGCCCGCGGGCAGATGCGCACTCACCGCCCGCCTTCATCGCGGCGCGTCCGCGGGGACTGAGCGGTCCTGCCCGGCTCCGAGAGAGCGGCCCGGGCGGAGGAGGGACCGGAGCGCCCGGGGCGGGCGGGCTCTGGGGGCTGACACGCCCCGCTCGCAGCGCGGGCGCGCCCAGTGAGCGCCGGGAGCGGCGGGAGCCCCGCCCGCC
>VWPU01023488.1:0-12359 GCA_013398955.1 Callaeas wilsoni | reverse complement strand
CCCCCGGTGCCCGCACCTGCCCGCCGCACCGGGCCGGGGCGCGGTCCCCGCTTTGTCTGCGCCGGGCCGGCACGTGCGAGCGCCGGGACCCGTCGGCCCCGGGAGTCCCCGGCACGGCCCGGTCCGACCTCCAGCCGGGCTGCGAGAGCGGGGAGCGGGGGATTCGCGTACGGCGGGGAGGGCCCCGTGGGGCTCCCCGGTGCTGGGCCCGGCACCGGTTCCTCGCCATTGTCTGGAGCAGGAGCCGCTGGCAGAGGAGCCCAGTGGACGGGGGATGGGGAGTGAATCGAGGCGCCCCCAGCCCGGCCCCGCTCCCGACCGGTCCTGCTCCCGACCGGCCCCACTGGTATCCCGGCAGCGGGCGGTCCCGCTGCCCGGCGGAGCGAGGCCTGAGGCCGCGAGGGCACCGAGCATCCCCCGCCGATCCCGCTACTCTCAGCTTCCCCCAAGCTTCTGGGCTGCCACATCCTTGGGCATTCCTGGGGGGTCGTGATGCGTCGGCCCGGGATTGCCCCGCCGGGCTGGGATTGCTCCTGAGTCGGGGAGGGGAGTGGCTCTCTCCAGCGGGCCCCCCGGCTGCTCGCTCTGCCCGCACCCCGGTGCGGGGCACCTGGTGTCGGGGCCGGCTGGATCCAGGCCCGCTGCAGGGAGCATCAGTCACTGCCAGACCAGCCGCATCTTCCACCCCACCCGGGTGCCGGGGGCCTGGCTGGGGCCATCTGCCCCGAGATCCCCTCCTTGCCCCCAGGGTGCCTGTGGCATGCGGGGTGGGAATGCTGCCGGCGCGCTGGGGTGCATCTCTCTGGGCAGAGCCGGGGCGCTGGAGAGTGTGGGGTGCTGGGTGCATGCTGTGCATGATGTTTTGGGTGGGGGGCGGAGGGAGGGGGGCTACTGTGCACCCACCATCCAGCCAGGGGCACCCACCACCCCTCCGGGGTACACCCACCACCCATCCGGGGACTCCCACCTCCCAGCTGGGCTGCACCCACCGCCCAGCCGGTCAGATGCATATCTCTAACCAGGTCCCTGCTTTCAGGACAGGGCTGTGTGGACATGGGCAGGTCCAGGTCCCCGCCAGCCCCCAGGGGTCTCCGGAGGGCCCCGCAGTCCCGCTGTCAGCCCAAGGGCGCTGTGGGCAAGCGCCGTGTGTTTTGCCGGCCAGGCGGCAGCTGTCAGCCCTGGGTACATCTCGCTTCCCGGCATCCGCTGCAAAGGAGCCGTCCCTGCCAAAGCTGCTGAGAGCAGCAGAATCGGTTCCCGGGAAGGCGAGTCCCGGTGGCGGCTCCCCCCCACCCCACACCTCCAACGCTGATCCTGGCCCGGCAGTGATCTCCTGCCATCCCCATCCGTGGGGCTGAGCTTGCTCCATCGTCCCCAGCCGCTCCATCATCCCCAGCCACTCCATCCCATTGTCACCGGGGTGCCTGGCACTCAGCGCCCGTGGGAGCAGCATCCCTTCTGCAGGGCCCACTGCCGGGATGCGGGGTGAGGGATGATGCTGGTGGGGCTGCATCGGGCAAGGCAATGGGGAGAGTCCCACAGGGAGGAGGGCCCAGCCTGGCTGAGCCGGGGAGCTGCCTGGGAGGACATTGTGCCAGAGCCTAGTCCTGGGCCGGTACCGGGGAATGCCACGCTCTTGTCCGGCCGGGATCCCTCTGTTTAGTCTGGGATTCCCCCTGCTCCAGCCCGGTCCTGGAGGGTCCGAGCATCCCCTCCCCCTGCCCGGCCCCGCGAAGGCTGCTGGGGCCCATTACTCGATCGGAAAGGAATTTGGTGCTGCTTTCTGAGCACGCCGACTCCCTGGAGCTCCCAGCCACATTGGAAACACATGTGCCGGGGCTGGGGCGGGAGGCTGGGGTGATGTGACCCCTCCCTGGCCATGGCACGGGGGGTGGGCTGCCGCGGGAGTCCTGTTCCGGCACCCAGGGATGCTGCTCTGCCTGCTCCGGTGAGCAGCGGGGCCATGCGAGGGCAACGGGGCTGCGGTCTCTTTGGTGGGGTGATGAGGGACCCTCAGTGGAGCCCCTCGGCTGCAGGGAGCCCCCCCGGGCTGCATGGGGCATTTCCACCCACGAGTGACCCACATACCTGGAGCCCGGGGGTGGGAAAGGGCTGTATGGGTTGGGTGGAGGGATTAAAGCCCATGGAAAGGGGGGTAAGCAATGCATGGTGCTGACAGCACCCGCTGTGACACAGCTGGTCCCCACTGCCAGGGGTCGTGGTGATGCTGTTGGGCTGTGGGTCCCTGGGGGCACCCCTGGGGATACTACTGGCCCCAGCATGGCCTCCCTGTCCCCTGGACTGGAAACCTCCATCCTGGCCTGGAGTCAGGCTGTGCTGCTGAGCTGTGTCCACAGCAAGCCCCATCTGCCCTGGGAGCTCTCCTGGCTTCAGGCAGCAGCCTTGTGCTCAGATACCACCCAGCGTGGCAGGGTTCTGGGCAAGAAAAGCATGCAGTGGGTGCCCCCAGCACCCACAAGGCTCCCCAGGCAGTGATGCTGTGGCTCTGCCCTACTTCTTTTCTCCTGTCCGCTGCCAGCTGCATCCCACCCTGCCAGCTTCCAACCCTCGGCCCTGGGCTCCCCCAAACTGCTGCCATCCTCCCCCATTCCTGGGGGATCAGAGGCTGCATTTGCCACCCTTCCCCATTACAGGCGTCTCAGACGGCACTTTGCAGCTGTTCCAGGCCTGGAAGCTGGCGCCGGCTGGGGCGGCCGATTAGCGGGATCGGGATGTGCGGATTAAAGTCAATCTTGTTGGTGCAATTATCTGTGGCTCCCTGCCAGGGGCTCGGGGGGCGGCGGGTGCTGGAGGCAAAGGGAGGCCCTCTCCCTCTTAGGCACCTGCCTGGCTTCCCCCTGCTTTTTAGCTCCAGCCACAGCCCTGTTTCAGGGGTGTCTCTGCCCATAGGGACCCTCAATTCCTGTTCCCCAGGCTGTGGATTGAAGCTGCAGGCTTGAGTGAGGACGGCTTTGCCCGGCACAGCGGGGATTTTGGGGCTCTGAGAAGCGCCGTGCGGGCACCACCAGCCGAATGCTGATCGGCAGAGCCGCCCACCCGTGGCGGTGCAGGGATGTGGGGGATCCAGCACGGGCGGCCCCGGCTTTCCGGGTGCAGCGCGTGACGGTGGCAGGCAGGTTTGGGTGCCTGCCAGGCCCCGCAGGTCCCCGCTGCCTGCCTGCCTCCCCCGCTCCCCTCCACTAATCACCTCGTCATCGGGGCGAGCTGCATCCCAGCTGGGATGGGGGGGGTTGCCATGGTGATGGAGGATGCTGGTTGCCTAGCGACATCCATCCCCTCGCCCACCCGCCCTGGACCAATTTGGCATGCGTGGTCCCCCCTCCATCGCTGGCTGTGTGCCTCTGGGGAGGTGCTGGCTGGTGGGGGTCCCCGCGGAGCCCCCAGAGGGGCTGGCCAGGGCATGGTGGGATCGACAGGGGGTTTCCCATCAGCTGGGAATGGTTTCCAAGGAACAGTCTCCATGACGGCCCCATCACACTCTGGCGGCTCATTGATTTGCTGCTGCTGGTGCTCCGGCGTCCTCCCCCAGCCTGGTGCCTGCTGGGCTGGTGGCTCACGCAGCCAGGCACGTGAGCGGACCTGGGTCCTTACTGGGGCACAGGGTTGTCCCCAGACCTGATCAGTAGCTGTCAGGGTTGTGAGGGGACAGGGACGGGCAAGCAAGTTGCTGTTAGACTGTGTTGGCTTGCAGCACAGCAGTCAGTGGGTCCCTGTGCCCAAGTGACTGTTCTGTCCCCAAACTTGGGACCTTTCCCCATAGCTGCCACCAAGGGTTGGGGAGTAGGCCCTGCCCCACATCCTGTCTGCCTTGCGTGGCAGCCTGGCCCTTGGTGCTGTTGATGGACAAGGGGTTGGTGTGGCTGTGTGCTAGTTTTGGGACAAGCAGCCAGACCCCAGGACATGCCTGGATGGGGATGGGGAGTGAGCTGCCCCACACTCCTCTTGGCTTTGGCTTACCCATGGTGTCTCCCCAGGGCCCTCTACACATACGAGGATGGCTCTGATGACCTGAAGCTGGCAGCATCGGGAGGTAAGGTCCTCTGTGCCCTCTGCCAGCTCGGCTGTGCCGGTGTTTTCCCTGTCACCTGTTCCTGGTGCTGGGTGGACATGGGCTGACGGTGCTGTGCCAGGTGGAGGTTTGCTGGAGCTCTCCGGCCACTTTGAGATTCAGAAGGTGATGTATGGCTTCTGCAGCGTCAAGGACCCCCAGGCCGTGCTCCCCAAATATGTCCTCGTCAACTGGGTGAGTGTGGGGGGCCATGCTGGGGGGGGGCTGTGCCTTGCCCATGGGGACACGGCTGGGTGTGAGGGAGCTGGCAATGGCCGGGGGGTGTGGGTGCCCCCCAGGCCTGCTGCCTCATTGTGGTCAGTGGGGTGGGATTCACCCTGCTGCCCCTCTCAGCTCAGTCCCTCCCTGGCTGCCACAGGTGGGTGAGGATGTGCCGGACGCCCGCAAATGCGCCTGTGCCAGCCACGTAGCCAAGATTGCCGAGTTCTTCCAGGTGGGTGACGCTGGGGAGAGGGAAGATGTTGCTGGGTACTGATCCTGAACCCTGATGGCTGCTTGCATTCCCCCAGGGCGTCGATGTCATTGTCAACGCCAGCAGCGTGGAGGACATTGACCCAGGGGCCATCGGGCAGCGGCTCTCCAACGGGCTGGCCCGTGTCTCCAGCCCGGTGCTGCACCGCCTGCGGCTGCGCGAGGACGAGAACGCCGAGCCCGTGGTAATGTCCCCATGGCAGCGATGGCGATGGTGGCGGGACTGGGGCGTCCCTCCCGCCCGGGGTTCCTGTCTGCCGCAGCCCCTCACCCCGTGTGCCGCTTACTGTTACCCCCCCTCGCTGATCCCAGCCCCTCCACCCCCCCTGCCTCTCCTCCGTCCCAGGGCACCACTTACCAGAAAACCGATGCCACCGTGGAGATGAAGCGGCTCAACCGGGAGCAGTTCTGGGAACAGGCAAAGGTGGGATATGGAGGGGCAGCCGGTAGTCCCCAAGGAGCGGGGCGATGGGCAGCCCCCTCATTCATCCCCCCCACCAGAAAGAGGAGGAATTGCGTAAGGAGGAAGAGCGGAAAAAGGCCCTGGATGCCCGGCTGCGGTTCGAGCAGGAGAGGATGGAGCAGGAGCGGCTGGAGCAGGAGGAGCGGGAACGGCGCTACCGGGAGCGTGAGGAGCAGATTGAGGAGCACAGGCACGGCTGGGGTCGGGTGGGATGTGGGTACAGGATGGCTGCACACGTGCTGTGAGGGGCTGGGTGGGCACATGGGTGTCCCTCACAGGGTGGGGATGGGGCAGGCAGTGGCAGGAGCCGATGCCCAGCGCCTCTCCCGTTTCCCCATTGCAGGCGGAAGCAGCAGAGCATGGAGGCGGAGGAGGCCCGGCAGCGCCTGAAGGAGCAGTCCATCTTTGTAAGTGCCACGACAGGACTGGGGCCAGAATTGGAGTCAGGGCTACCACTGGCATTACCTCCAGGGAAGGGCTTTCCCCAGCTGGGTGCCCGGGGCTGGGAGGTGATGCTGTGTCTCTTCCCAGGGGGACCAGCAAGAGGAGGACGACAGGCAGCAGTTTAGGAAATCGGAGTCGGAGGTGGAGGTGAGTGTGGTGAAGGCCATGCCCAGTGCTGGTCCTCACTCCCCATCCTGCAGTGCCCACAGCTAGATGGGAATGCAGCTGCGGGATGCATGGAGGGTGGTCCCACAGCCCCACACCACCGGGGCAGTGGGGCTCAGCTTCCCCATCCCCACAGGAGGCTGCTGCCATCATCGCTCAGCGGCCCGACAACCCCCGGGACTTCTTCAAGCAGCAGGAGCGGGTAGCATCGGGCAGCAGCGATGCTGTCTCGCCAGGCAGCCACAGGACAGGTGAGGGGCTGTGAGGGGCTGTGGGCACAGGGGTGGGCACCGAGAGACCAGGGCACAGGTGAGTGCAGTGTCACAGCTCAACAGGTTGGAGTGGGATGTAGAAGGACCAGGGATGCAATGTGGGGAGGGGGTGTCCACTCTGCCGTCACTGGCACTGTGGTTCTGGGTGCCAAGGGTATGAGGATGGCAGGGGATGTCCTGCTCTGCTGTGCCACCATCACTGCCACCATCACCGCCACTGCCACCGCACCTCACGTGGCCTCTGCAGCTGGGGCAGCTTGTCAGGGGCTGGATGTCGGGGTGTCTTCAGCAAAATGGGGCTCACCCTGCTCCCTGCTGGGTGTTGTCCGCTTACCTGTCATGGCACCGTGCCCGCAGCTAGGTTGGCAGCGTGGTCGGTGTGTAAGGGTGGGCAGCTGGAAGTCCAGGGATGGCTGGGCAATACATCCCATGGTGACAGCTAAAAGGGGCAGGAGACAGTGGGGCAGATGTGGGGCGCTCAGCGTGCTGCCAGCTGGCAAGGAGTGCCCCATGGAGAAGCTGGGGTGCCCCACAGTCTGGGGTCCAGTGCTGGGACTCTGTGGATCTATGGAAGGACTGTCTGTCCTGGTGGATGCCTCCAGCCACAGGGCCGTGTCATGGTGCCGTGCTGGGGGGCTGTGCCATGGGGCTGTGCTGGGAGGGAGCCTGTGACGTGTTCTTGTGTGGTGTGCCATGGGTCGTGCCATGGGCTGTGCCGCAGGGATGTGCTGTGGGGTTGTGCCGTGGTGCTGTGCCTCGGGGCAGTGCTGTGGGGACGTGCCGTGGGTCGTGCTGTGGGCTGTGTGTTCTGGCCGTGCCGTGGGTCGTGCCGTGGATTCACGCTGTGGGGCTGTGCTGTGGCTGAGCAGATAGTTGGTCCCACGGCCATGCCCTGGCCTCTCTCCCCACCTGGCCAGGCAGTGCTGCCTCACATCCTTCTGTCCTGCTGCCTTTCCATCCTCTTGTCCTGCCGTTCTCCCACCATGCTGCCTTCCACCCTGCTGTGCTCCCATCCCAGTGCCCTGGTGCTCCAGCCCCGCCATGACTGCGCTGAGCAGGGACTGACCCATCTCTTTGCTCTCTCTCTCTCTCCGTCCGTCCGTCCGTCTGTCTGTCTTTCTCTCACAGGTCGTCTGCACTGTCCTTTCATAAAGACAGCTGACAGTGGGCGGCCTTCTTCCTCCTCCTCCTCCTCCTCCCCCCCACGGACCCCCTTCCCCTATATCTCCTGCCACCGCACTCCAAATCTCTCCTCTTTCTTCCCATGTAGGTAGCTGGGAGCTCCCGGGCGCGCAGCTCCAGGGGTCGAGCCGCGGGCAGCTGCCCCACAGCCCACCCAGCCCCACGGCACACCGGACCCGCAGCGGAGGCAGCGTGGGCACCCCGAGGGGGACAGGCGGGGACCACGCCCCTGCTGGGGCTGGCCCCATGCTGGTCGCTGTGCTCCTGGGGAGGGGACATCGGGCAGGCTGTGCCCATGGGTCAGATGGGGACAGGACAGAGCTGTGCCTGGGGAGGTGGTGGTCCACAGCGGGATGGAATAGCCCGTGGGGTAGAGCGGGCACAGAGCAGGCTGTGCCCATGGGGCAGCAATGGATAGGACATCTGTGCCCCGGATCATGCAGGACTGTGCCCATGGGGCAGGGTCAGGCAGTGTGGAAAAGGCTGTGCCAGGATCACATGGTGATGGGGCAGAAGGGCAAGGGATGTCTCTGCCCTGGACCGTGCAGGTCTGTGCCCGTGGGGCAGCATTAGGCAGCGTGGAAAAGGCTGTGCCCAGGATCATGTGGGGCTGTGCCAATGGGGCAGAAGGGGATGGAACAGCTGTGCCGCGGACCGTGCAAAACCGTGCCCGTGGGACAGTGTGGAATTGAAAAGGCTGTGCCCAGGAATGTGTGGGGCTGTGCCGATGGGGCAGAAGGGGCCAGATGGTTCCAGGGGCCCTGTAGGGTTGTGCCTCCACAGGCACAGGTGACAGGGCACAGAGCTGTGCCCACAAAGGCTGTGCCAGGGCACAGCTGAGTGACGCGTGGGCAGAGCCAGTGTGCAGCACCGCAGGTATGGGGCTGCCTGTCCCCGTGCCTGGCAGGTGTGGGGGCTGAGACTCGTGGGGGCGATGGGGACACCTGGAGGGGACATGGTGGTTGCTGCACCCATGGGAGCCTCCACCCCACCACCCAGGAGGGGACGACGTGGTGGCAGGTACATGGCGACGCGCATTTGGCAGCTCACGGCTGGGCTGGCGTGGGGCAGGAGCAATGCTGGGGTGCTGGTTCCCCTCCTGACTGTGGGCAGCCCCTCCACGCCACCCCATCTCCCTTGTCTGCAGGCAGCCAGTCGGACGCCTTCCGCAAGGCCTCGGCAGCGGGCTGCAGCCCCTGCGAGTCCAGCCCGGCCGCCACGCCGCTGGGCGAACCGGGCACCCGCGCGCCCGCTGACCAGACGCCGGCAACGCCCAAAGGTGGGCGCAGGGCTGGCGCTGCCTCCCCCTGCCCAGGGCCGCCGGGTGCATCCCCTCTGCAGCCCCCTCGACTCTGCTGCAGCCCCGCCAACCGCGCTTGCATGGCTCAGTGCATCCATGCTGCCCCATCCTCCTCCCGTGGCATATCCCGCCTGTCTCTGCTGTGTCCCACAGCGCATCCCTGCTGCGGCCCCCTTGGCTCTGCTGCAGCCCCCCCAGCTGCCCTTGCATGGCTCAGTGCATCCACGCTGTCCCGTCTGCATCCCTTGGCAAATCCCCACTCTCTCTGCTGTGTCCCCCAGCACATCCCCGCCGTACCTGCTGCTCCGTGCCGCTGCATCCGCGCCGTCTCTGCCGCATCCCCCAGTGCAGCCCTGCAGTCATTGCTGCATCCCTGCCGCCTCCAGTGCATTTTCTAATGCCAGTGTATCCCTGTTGTCTGCTGCACCCCACACCATGCATCCCCCTATCTCCAGTGCATTTCCCCCGCTCCGTACATGCCGGCCACCCTGCTGCATCCCCCGGTGCAGCCCTGCTGTCTCTGCTGGGTGCCCCAGTGCGATGCTGCCCTATCTGCGCCATCCTGCCACACGTCCTCTCCAGGGCTGCTGTATCCCTCTGTGGATCCCCTCTGCAAATCCCCGCTGCGTCCCCAGGGCAGCCCAGCCAGCTCTGCTGCTGTCACCATGTGTCCCTGCTGTGTCCTCACTGGCCCCTTGGCATCCTCTGGTGCATCCCAGCTTTCCCTTCTGCATCTTCTCGGGGCACCTCTCCCGTTCCCTCCACAGCCCTTTCTGCCTCCCAGCCACTCCCCAAGGGATCACCTTGCCCCTCCCCGTGTCCCCTCACTACCCAGTGCATGCCACAATCCCCTCTCTGCCCAGCCACCCTCACCCCACCCTTGCAGCATCCCCCATACTGTGCCCAGTCCAAAGGACTCCAAATCCCCCCGAGCTGCATCCCTGTCCCCGGGTGACCCCCAGCCCTGGACGAGGGTGTCTGTCCCCACTGACTGCTGTCCCCTCCTTGCAGAGTCCCCCAGCCCCAGCGCGCAGGAGCCCGGGCCAGCCACGCCCGAGCAGCACTGGCCCTTCCCGGGGCCCGAGGACAAGGCCATCGAGCCCCCCGGGGACGAGCCCAGTCCCAGGCCGGTGTGGACAGCGGGGGGTGATGCCCTGGGGGACCTGGTGACCCTGGAGCCCACCGAGCCCTCCCTGCCACCCGTGGCTGACGAGCCCCAAACTGGGGAAGCCCCCAACCCTGAGAGCCTCATCGACCTGTGGCAGAGCGACGGGGTGACTCCCCCAGCTGCCTGGCCCCTGCCTGCTGCCCCTGTCCCCGAGACACCCCCGGCCATGCTGCCCGAGGAGGGGGCCCTGCTGAGCCTGGACGAGCTGCCTGAGCCCCCCGCCACCTTCTGCGACGCGGAGCAGGAGGATGAAGATGAGGAGGAAGCAGCTGGCGAGGGGGACCCCCAGTCCCAGGATCTGGGCTGCCAGCACACGCCCCAGGAAGATATCCCGGGCCGAGAGACGCCCCCCATCACCAATGGGGAGATGGCCCCCAAGGATGGGACACCGGGTCGTGGGGAGCAGGTGAGCATCACTGTGGGGAGAGGTCAGGGGGTGATAGGTGGCTGAGGGGGTCCTGACAACCTGCCCCCACCCCCAGGCCAGCGAGGGCTACTTCAGCCAGTCCCAGGAGGAGGAGGTGCCCCCCCCCGAGGAGCTGTCGGCCAAAGCCCCCCAGCCCGTCTTCTACAACAAGCCCCCAGGTGAGTGAGGACAGTGAGGAGGGGGAGTCTGTCCCTCTCTGGGGCACCCCAAGCCATCCTGACCCCTCTCCCTGTCCTCCAGAGATCGACATCACGTGCTGGGATGCAGACCCTCTGCCCGAGGAGGAGGAGAGCTTTGGGGGGGCCCTGTAAGCCCAGGCCCCACTGCCGGCACAGGCAGCCCGCCCCGGCCGGCGCGGGGCACGAGGGGGCTGCAGCCGGGGGCCGGGCCCCCCTCACCCCTCTGGGGCCCCGCAGGATGAGGCCTCCAGGTGGCGGCCACCCCGCTGCAACCCCGCCCCGGGGCACCTTTTACAGCCCCCCCTTCTCCTCATCTCTTTTTTAAGTTGTCGGTAGGAGCCGTGTCAGCCCCCCAGCCCTCCCTTAGCAGCCCCCCCCAATACCCCAGCGCCCCTTTGGGGGGGACGACACACGCTCGCATCCCCTGCCCGGCTGTGGGACAGGGTCCTCGTTCTCTTCGTGCCCCCCCGGGAGCCCCCCCAGTACTTTGCACGAGTTCAAAAAAAAAAAAAAAATAGAAATAATAATAATAATAATAAATGAATATGGCAATAAAGTGACCCGACCGAGGCAAGGCTGCGGCCAGCGGTGTCCCCCCCCAAACCCTGGCAGGGAGCTGGTGTGGGGGCTTTTACCCCTTCCCCACTCCTTCTTTGCTGGGAGTCCCGTCCTCCCCTGCTTGGCCCCTGCTTGGCCCCTCTCCCCCCATTCCCCCCGGAAACTTTTTGGAAAGCACAAGTTCTGTACCGGCGGTGTGCTCATGTCTGTTAATAAATAAAGCGTCTCCCACGGGGGCTGCAGCCTGCTGGGGCGGCAGGGAGGGCTGGGAGTGGGGGGCTACAGCTGCCTTGGGGAGGGGGCGGTCCCACCATGCCAGCCCGCCAGGAGGCAAACCCGAGCCACAAACTTTTATTCTCAAACTGTAACAAACAAAAAATTTAAGAAACAGAGCAGAGTCCGGGTCCCCAGCGCCCCCGGCCATGGTGGGGCCGGCGGGGGCCAGACGGGGAACCAGCCCCTTCCGCGCCGGCGGCGATGGCCCGCGCCGGGGCGGGTGTCCCTGGGGTGACACGAGCAACCGAAACCCCCACCCCCAGGTGCATGGCAAGGTCCGGGCATCCCCCGCGGCCGCCGTTAGACAGCGGTAGTCCTGCCGAAGAGGGGCATGGAGACCGGGAGGTGCCAGGGTCCCGTCTCGTAGGTGTCCCTGCTGCTGAGCTCCGAGTCCGTCCAGCTGGGAAACATGCGTGGGGAGCACTCCTGCTGCAGGTAGAGGTCCGGGCAGGCAGGGCCGGGGCTGGCTGAGCGGGGCAGGTGCAGCGCTGAACCGTAGCCGGCGTCCAGAAAAAGGGGTTTGTAGCTGGGAGGCTGCTCCTGCTTCTCCAGCCGCTCATGGCTCAGGAAAGGGGCGTTGATTTTGCGGTAGAGCCCCCGTGTGTCCATCAGCACCTCGCTGTACGGCGGGGGGGGCTCCGCCATCAGCAGCGCCTCCTCATAGCACGGCGGCTTTGACAGGTCCGACTCTGCAAGGCAAAGCCCCCCCCGGACCCCTGCTGCCGTCAGCGTTGCGCCTCGGCTCTCACGTCGTATCCCCCCCAAGACAGGGGGAGGCACGTGCTCCGGGGATGCGAGAGCCCCTCCCTGCTCCTTACCGTGCCGGCAGCTCCAGGGCCGGGGGGGTGGGATGTGGTGGGGGTGATGGTGGTGATGGTGGGGCTCGAGGCGGAGGCGGTGGGGAATGGCGATGCCGGGGGGGCTGCCCCCATAACCCTCATAGTGCAGCGGCTCCATCTCCAGCGCGCGCAGGCTCTGCTCCCGCAGCCGCTCCTCCTGCTGCCGCTTCACCCGCCGCCGCAGGTAGCTGCAGAAGCAGCACAGCAGCACGATGAGGCCCCAGATGAGCCAGAAGCCCGCGAAGCAGGTGAGGAAGGTGTAGGTGCCCTGGGACATCACCATCTTGGCAGCCGGCCCCGGGGGGAGGCCCCCGCCTCTCCCTGCCCTCGGGATGGGGGACGGGATGCTCAGGGCGGCGGCAGGGTCAGGGAGGACCCGATGCTGTCAGGGCCGCCGAGGGCATCTCCCCGGGCCGTGCCCGGCGCCGTCTCCTCTGGCCCGCGGGCGCGCCTGCCGTCAGGGGTCCGTCCTCGCCATGGAGCTGGGGGGGGCTGGAACGGGTGGGTCAGGCCTGGGTGCGCCGG
>VWPU01023484.1:0-20151 GCA_013398955.1 Callaeas wilsoni | reverse complement strand
AGAGATCTTAACCCTTTCACAGGCTTCACCTTCAGGAACCAGCCTTTCTGAAATTAGGGCTTGACTTTGCTTGCCCTCCCCAAGTAACAACATCATACTCGTGATGGTCTCTGCACGAAGGGAAAAAAACCAAAAAAAGAGAGAAGACTCCAACTCATATTCACCTTCAAAACGGAAACAAGGGTGAAGAGCTCTCTCATGATTTTGCTTCACGTGTGATTTCTGCCCGATCCTGTTCTGCAGCTGCCACCACGGAGAAGAGGAAACTTCCGAGAAGCGCAAACACAGAGCTGGAGGAACACTTGTGCCGTGCACCCTTTCCTCTCTTGTTCCTGCACCGAGGCCCGGGGGACACATCACCACCTCCACACCTTCCCTTCCCTTCCTCTGCGTCCTCCCTGCAGCCAGCGCCAGCCGAACAGCTGCTCCTGGCAAACCAGTGGAGCAGGAGGCCTGGAATCTGCACCCTTGCAGCGCTCAGGCCCTGCCCGGGGGCGGCTGGAGCAGCAGAATGAGAAACCCTCGCTCTCTGCAGGGCTCCTCTCTGCTCCACACCGAGCAGATTTGCATCACCACCAAAGCAGGGACTGAGCAGTGTTTCAGCTGTCTGTGTTTAAACTCTGCTGAAGGGCAAGCGAGAAAACAGGGTTCAGAAAACAAGAAATACCTGATCTGTGTATTTCACAAAACAGCTTTATTTCACTACAGGAAAACCAAAGTGGTGGATCCTACGGCTGTTATTTGCTGTAGAGATTGTTATGAACAGTAGAGGTTGGTTAATAGTGTACAGAAATACTAATGAAGTACTGCTTGTTCAGCTTCTGCGTTTTTTTCCAGCCAGTTTCAGTGGGGTTTTATTTTTCTTCCTTCAGTCCCTTGCTTGTAGATACATACTCATGTTCACTCTCTCATGTGGTATATGATGTCTGAACTTTTAAAATTAATGTATTTTACAGAAAAAAACCAGATTGTCTTTTGTCTGTAGTCATTATATGATACAACAAATACTACAAATCTGGTATAAGAGGAATTTAAAATCTTAATTCATACTATGTAAATCAAATAATATGATAGCTCTTCTTGAGCAAATCATATTCTCAAGGAAAGAGACCCAGATTTGAACTATTTCTTAATAGTAATTTTCAAATCATTCCACAATAGATTATAAAAATTCAGATGCTCAGTACCAAACTATCTATCAGAATATGAGGCATATGACAGGGAGGATATGAAAAGCATATTAATTGGTTCATAATTTATTAATTATAGAGTAAGGAGTTGGAAGGGGTGGCTTTTTTAAAAACACCTAGACTTCACTGTAACCACATGTTAAAATCTCAGCAGGATTGCTGTTAGGAGGAAATGGGATAAAATCACATAATTAATTAACTTATAATTTATTAATTGAAAAGGAGTTGGAGAAGACAGACAACTTTAAAACATCTAGACTCCATTGCTAATGAATATTACAGTCCCAGTAAGACAATCAAGCCCTTCATTGTGCCCAACATGTAAAGCAAGGACTGCACCAATTCCTGTGCACACACCTGAGGGGTTGGGGTGGGGGCTGTTGGCACACCGCACTTAGAAATAATTGTCAGTACTGTGTTTGAATGGCAGAAAGATAGCACGGCCCAGAAAATTAAGAATGTGCTGTGGTACAATACAGCCAGACTGTCCCCTCCCTCTACTGAAATTCCCAGGTTGGGAAAAACTTGCTATGGATATTTGGTCACTAAGGTATCAACACATAAACTGCCCCAGGAGCCTTTGGGCTGAAAAAACTGGGATGAGTGCCTAAACCTAGATAAAAAAAGCACAGCATTTGGTAATTAAAGTTGATAATAGTTGACTGCAGGTCTGTATCTAGCAAAGCACTTCCAGGCATGCTGAGCTTGAAGTAATTAATTAGTTTTGCTTACACACTTTAAAAAAAAGTCAGGTGAATGACTTCTGTAAGCAGCAGCAGTTCTGGAAAACTAAGCTGAGGCTTCCTTTGAAAAGACGGATTTCTAAAACAACCTGCAGTTTTGTTTCTGTGTCTCTCATAATTCAGCCTCATTGTTAGGTCCTACATGGCAGATAATTAGATAATACAACGCTACATCTGAACATGTGCATTCACTGCCTAAATCCACTGCATGTCCTAAACAAGCCAATAAACAAAAGGTCTCAGGTGCTCAGCAGCACTTTTCAGGATAAGGCTTGTAATGAGAAGCAACTACTCATAGGTTGTGCTTGCTTGGTAATCAATGACAAAAGATGAGGACTCTTGCTTATGTCTGCAGTAAAAATACTCCTGGCTGCAGCCTCCAGATAATCACAAACATCGGGTTTGTTGTTGTGGGCAGGTAAGAAAGTGCCACAGCCCCATCTGAAAGAGCTCTTTGTCATTTCTTTCTCCTGTCTTAGAAAGCAGCAGAAGCATGGCACTGCTGAGTACAGCAGGACCCACCGACAGTAATTCGATCAGTTTGAGCTCTTCTGTTTGAGTATGGTTTTGGGAGCAGCTGTACAAGCCTCAGGAAATGTCCTGTGAAAAGCAGGGCTGTGTTAAACACGGCTTCAGTGGCTCAGGAGCGAAAGGTTCCTGACTGCTGAGCATCATTTCACACGAGTGTCACCTGTGCCTCCACACGAGCATCTGCACGTGCCAGGGAAGTGTTGAATCCATATTTAATAGGCTTGTTCTGTAAACACAGCCTAATGGAAACAGTGTTTGCTAACAGGGGCGGTCCTGCCCGTGGCTGTTAGTGGTAACACTCAGTGAGTAAAGTGCCCCTGTGCTTTCCTGTGCTAGGCAGCTGGATCTCATCGCTGCACTGCACAGTCTGAGCTCACGTTGGTAGAAGTACGCTGAGGTTTGTTTTCATATCCGACTGCAAAGGCAAATGCCACAGCTAACACATGTCCCAGCGCAGGAAAACCCAAAATAGCCAACAAAAAATCTCTGCTTATGATCTCAAGGAGCTTTCCTAAGCTTCACCCTTAACAGAGTATCTATAATTATTGAAATAACTAGACTAGCCTTATCTACAGGCAATCCAAGACACCGGTCCCAGATAAATGGGTGATTCATTTATCGTGGCTGATCCTAAGCACAGAGGAACGACTGCAGACCAAACCAGTTACCTCAGCACACCTGTACCTGCCCACAGCGAGGGCCCCGCAGCACCTTTCAAAAGTCTTGGAACAAATCATACTCAGGACCACAGTGGGGCTAACTGGAAGAAGCAGCCCTAGTTTCATTCAGGCATTCCAGTTATTTTACTTTTTTTTCCCAATGTAGTGTGAACCAAACTCCCCAGCCCTTGATGCCTTAGGATTTTAGCTGTTATATTTTCATATATCTGTAATCCTGCAATTCTTTAGTGTGTAACTCTGAGCTCCATACAGAGTGTGAGCAACTGCTTTTCCCATTTTGGTCAGAGACAACAATTCCTCTCCAGGCCTGAGAATCAAGGACACCTCACTGTCTCAGGCCCCGAGAAATGGAAACAAAAGTGAGTTGGGGGGAGCAAACTGAGAGAATGGGACTGCACCGCCTGAAGCTGGAATTGGACAATTAAACTCTGCTATGCAAATGGACAGAACTTCTATCTGTCCCAAAACGTGTGGCTGTGTCCATCCTGGGTGCAGTCTCTGCGAGACTCCTGCGCTGCCCAAGGTGTGCCCTGTGAAGGCCTTGCCATAAATCCCTGCCCTTTATCCTTTCACTCTGCCCAGCCTCTGCGCCAGGGCAGCCTCTCCAAGGCATCACATTAACTGAGGACTCCTGAAATCTGGCATCCTTCTAGGGTAATTGCCGAGGCATTTCTATTTGTGATGGGAGCACAGCTTTCTATCGAGTTGGACTTTCTCATGGAGATTCATTTCCGCAGTCTTTGACTTGCCATTGACTGTAACAATTCACAGCCACAACACCTCCTGGTATCGCATGATGAAGTTGCAGAGCTTTGCAGCAGGAGCTGAGGACATAGCGTCACCAGTGCATGTTAGTGCAGGGCCATCAGCACCACTCCTATTAAACAACTGGATGTTAAAGTTCCTCTCATCTACATAACTGTGAGACAAATTCTTCTATTGGTTTCGAGGGCTGAGCATGCAGACAGATGCTGTATTAGGAACTCTATCTCAGAACAGCCAAGTTAAGCTCACTTTTATAGGAAATCCTTACTCTTCAGAAAACCCAAGCATGTGGCAATAATACCTGCTGAAAATAATATGTTTCTTTCAAAGCTAAAGGAAGCAGAAAACTTAAAGAAAGTACACTTTTAAAAACATTTAAATATTTGCATATTTGCTGATCTAAAGGAAGAAAGGATCCAGGTTGCCTGAGAGATGGATTATTCAGGAGAATAACGTAAACTTCTTTCCCACATTGTGCTGCTCGTGGTAACAGGGGAATCAGAGCCCTGCGCTAAATTTTCCCAGACAGCTGTGCAGACCCAAACAATGTCAAAGACACTGCTTCAGGGAGTGCTACATCAGACACTTGTGGCCGTTTGCTAAACCAGGTCTCCCTGCTATTTTCCACAGAAACCTGGTCCTTCCCTTTGATTTTTTATGAAAGTATAACACAGGTACAGTGAGGCAAGAAAGGGTTAAGAAGAAAATGTGGTCTTCATACTTTTCTGATTTTGTGAGCATGAATCTCTTTCATGGAACAGCTGTCAAGTCAGCCAACGAAACAGGTCTGCTTAGGTCTCCTGACAATACCAACTGCTGTTGTTCATGTATCCTCAGTGACAGCAGCAAGATGAAAATCGAAATGAATCGCTCTACAAATGAGACACTTTTCTGCTTTGACTTTCCAAATGTGACAGTGTTGTTTGTTTTTTCAGTCCGCAACATTTAGAGATGTTAGAAGGCTCTGGTGTCAGGAATTTGCTCAGGGGGCAGTTTCAAAAATTTTAAAAAAGGGGGATGAAATCTGCATAACCGTTGCTTGCATAATAATGTTTGAATTTATGTCCATTAGTACCACTGCCACAAAACTGAACAGCAAAATATTCCTAGCCAAACAAAGGACTGCAGGCTTTGAGCAGTAACTGTGAACATTTCATATCTCACTACAAAGTATTTATTCATTACCCTTACTGTGCTAGGGGTGCAAAATGCACGTTCTGGCCACAGAAGCCAGCTCAGTCCCAGCTCCCATGGAAGGGCTGCAAAGCACAGATTCATTCTCTTCTGTCCTCTGCTTAGCGGTGGAATGTTTCTCAACAAACCATGAATTACAGAGAAAAAGAGGTTGTTAAAAACGTTCTTCTTCAATATGAGTTTGAAATAGGAACATTTGCCCTCCTATCCAAAGAGCTGAAACACCCTCCAAAGCATCTGCAGTATATGTGAAATAATATTTCTCCCCAGCTTGCACAAGGTACACACTGAAACCCATCAGTTCTCTCCTTTTTTGTGCAATATGCAGCAAGGAACAAAAATTAAACTTGTAAAAGACTGATTCTTTTAACAGTTGCATTAAAACTCATGAGCCATATCAAAACAAACACTGAAATAAATTTTGCACATTCCTTTTAAAATACATCTTCATTGTGTCATTCTTCTCCGAATGTAACACCAAAACAATACCTATTCCAAGAAGCACAACCCAGCTTTTAGATTTCCCCACAATTTCAAAAATAGAAAAAATACAATGCTATCCTCCCCTGCCAAAAAACCCCAAACTAACAACAACAAACAAACAAACACAAACAAAACAAAAAAAATTGAGAAGGCTTTTAAAAATGCTTTATATATTTAAGTTCATTTGGCTTCAAAGGAACATAGACCTTAAAGACTTCTCTTCATGATGGTTACAGAAATGCCTCTTCGAGTAGATCAGCTCAGGGCAGGAGTGCAACAGCACAGAGAGAAATGTCTCACACATCAGTATGGTTTTGGAGAGTACTCAGGGATTTCATGTGTGACTGTCTCACTTACGCAGTGATATCCCAAATCTCTAGAAACTTTTAGAAGTTTTCTGTAAATCCACTGAGAGAAAATCTGTTCTTAGTCCATGAATATTTCTCCAAAGCCCATCCTTGTCAAACAATCAACATTAAAACTTTCTGCTCTGTCAAGCAAAATTTGTTTTAGGGAACAGCCATCCAAAATCCCTGGGTTTGCAGGTGCCAGCCGTGAGACATCCACAGAGCCCGATTCTGTTTTAATAATTAATATCAGTACGATGTGCTAACAGCACTTCCAATCTGAGAGGCTCAAAGTGATTTACAAATATTAATTAAGCCTCCAAACATGCTGCGAGTGTCCCCACCTTACCAATGAAGGAAGAAAACTCAGTCGTTCGGTCACTTTATACAGAAAACCTGTGGGATTTGTCAAGAAAGAGCATCAAGAACCCCACAATTCCAGTGTTGTACTGCCAGCATAAAGCCATCTTGTGTTCCTGGGGTTTTGTTAATCTTCTTTTTAAACTATTTTCAGATTATACAATTTTTTATTAAACCATATGTGTAGATAAAGCCAGAAATTCTCCGTCTTGAACTGGTTATTTATGATAACCAGATTATTTTGCATCTGGTCTTCTCTGAAACTGAGGAATGAATGAAGACAAGCATCATGTCACTGCAGTCACCAGCACTGCCTTGGGAGGTCTTGTCGTTTAGCTGCTAAATTTAGACCTATTCTTTAAAACCCTCCATGCTCAGAATGTCTAGTTGGGTTGCTTTTTTATTCTCTTTTTGTTTTCTCCACAAATTAAGTGATATAGCAGACTTAAAAAAAATAATAGCTGGGGGAAGGGGAAGAGGCAGTGTTTTGGTTTCCTTTCTAAACTGCTGGAATCAGGCTGCTGAACAAGTGGCATTGTTGCTAGTAAAGGGACAGTGTTGGTGACAGAGATTTGCCTTTTGATCTCCTTGTTGAAAGTTTCTCTCATATGACCCTCTGCTCTCACTGAAGACAATTTCTTTGCATCTCTAAGTCAAAGACCTGAGAGTCAGTCCAAGCTTAGGACACAGAAAAACTCAGATTAGAAATTAACAGAATGGTCAATTGTACAAAGTCTTCATCAGATGACTGAATATAGTGCTGATAGCATGCTTTCTCTTGATTTTAGCCCTGATGCTTGTGCATCACAGGCCTCCCTCAGTCCATCTGTGGAGGATGCCAAAACCCAGAAATATGAAGTATTTTGTTAAGGCACTCTGAATTCATGTACAAACAAGCATGAGCTAGCTCAGTTAACAGGACTGCAGTCCCCAAGATGTAACAAGCAATCCTGAAGTGCAGGCAAAGGCTTTCAGTGCTGATCAATCATTTCCCATCCCTTCCCAAAGAAAACAGAGCTGGTGCCACCTGGCACAGGGCCGGCACTCCCAACTGTGAAATTCCAATTAGTAGCTGGTTGATAAGTAATGCAACAGAATTTAATTCTGGGATTTTTGGCATCACTAAGCCAAAGACAGAAGCGTAAGTAGGAACTTCCTTGGCTGTTAGCAACAGACTGTTGCCCTCCTGCACAGCAAAGCCTGCCACAGGGACAGGCTTGTCAAATGAGCAGGTTTCAACCTATTGATATCCGGCCATTGCTTCCCCCTTCTGATGTTTTCATTGTACCTTCTTCTCCTTTCTAGTTCTTCCATAGCAATAGCCTCCATTTCTTTTAAGCCTCCAATATTCCCCACCAGTGCATCTGGTCCATTTCCATCTGGCCACTCCATCTGAAAAGTAGCCCCAGCCTTGGGATATCTCTGCACTCCCCCGACAGCTAGAGCAGCAGGGCCAGAAATTATAAATTACTCTATTGTGCCCCAAAACTGGCAGCCCAGGCTGCTTGCTGATGCATTAATCTACAGAGAATGCTCCTGTCCTGGCCATGCATGTGCCAGACTGGAGCTGAGGTGAAAGAGCAAGCCTGGCCAGAGCCAGTCTTTTACTGGGCTCAGTGTAGGCATGCCAAAGGGACCCCCCTGAGGACATCAGGTTTGCCAGCTTGCCCTACTCTGGGATATCAGTGGGTTTTTTCATAGCATTTAAATTGTATAAAGAAGCTGCACTGGCACAACTGAGCTGGATTTGGGGCTGCAAAAAGCAAGAAATTTTCACATCTGTCAGATTAATTTAAATGAGGTTGGTTAGTCAGAGCAGTTCAGTGGTTTGGAAAGTAAAAATAAGTCCTTAAGAGATGAGTGGGGCCTCAGGGAAATTGATGATAAACAGACTTACCAGCAGGCTACGCAATTTACTGCAACATATTATATCCATGAGTGTGAAAGCCACGTGTGTATCTGTGTATCTGTAATTTGCATGTGCACACACACGTTCACAAATAGAACTCTAGAGAGACAGCCAGGGGTCTATTGTCCCTTAAGTCACTGGAGCTGGATGGATTTAATTAGCAGGCTGATAAGTGATAACCTTCATTTGCTCAGGTGCCAGGGCACAGACCTGTGGAGGGGTCCTGGACAGGGGGTGAGTGGCAGTGCCATGCCTGGCCCTATCCACAGGCAGCCAACAGGCAAGAACTGGCATTTGTTATCCTGAATTTCCTGCTCTGTCCTCCTTTGGTCATCATAGGATTCCTTCTTGTTACAGTGCAGACTGTAAGTCAATCCTGCTTTAACAGTGTTCCCATCATCCTAATGTCTTGACCTAGGTATATGTTTGAAGAATCCATACAATAAATATAATATTTTATGCTGTATTTAGTTATTGCATTTGACCTACACCAGAGAAATGTAACCTTGACTATTCCCTTTTCTAAAAAAAGCATTTTAGAGTATGCTTTGGAAGCCCAGGAAGCCTGGGATGATTTCCTTTTCTTTCTACCTAAGCATTTCTTTCTCAGCCCAAGTCCTCGTTTGACTGTCTTTTCTGAATGTAACACCATAAAGAAGCACATACTTGCAGGATTATAGAAAGTGGGTTCACTGCAGAGTTCAAGCATCAGCTGTTGATCTTTGTTCCTGTACTTTGTCATAGTATTACTGCAGCCCCTAAATAACACAGGACTGAATTGCCAAACTAAAACCATGCCATTTGTACAGATTCTCTGTGAAAAAAATAGTAGGACCCAAGTTATCAGGTAATTCAGCTTCTAGTACTGCACAGAGTAGATCAAGCACTAAATTGTAACCTTTTTTAGACCAATATGAATAACTAGATATAAAGTGGTCTAACAGGGATCGGAACCTGCCCCAGTGAGTGCACACAGCTGTCCCTGTTCATTTTCCCTGCACCAAGGGTGAGGCAGGATCCTCTGAGGCAGTGTGTGCTGCTCGGGAGGACGTGTGCCAGGGAAGGTCTCACCCGAGCCACAGCCCAGCTGTGGGACAGCTCCAAATGGGCCTTTCTTCACATTATCAGAGTCTCTGACAAGGGCTGAAATGGCCCAGAAAGAATTCAGTTTGAAATACTTAGGAAATGTGGTTGCAAATTTGGTATGTTACAGAAAATGAAACAACAGTCAGAGTAAGTGAATCCTGTATTATTTGGAAGTAAAATGCCCATGAAGGCCACACTGGTCAGTATAGGGTGACAACCACATTTTCTAAAGCGACATGACACTGCAGCGTGCCCTGTGCAGTCCCTACCTCTGTGCTCAGTGCAGGGGGAACCTCACTGCACGGCAGGAACTCCCATCCCACTTTTGTTAAAGATACAGGAAAGACTTGGCAATTTCAGAGACCTTCCTGAAGACATGGTCCAGTGATTTATTTCAGGTATGACTTTTGGTCCTGGGATATATTTCAGGTATGATTTCATTTAAAAAATGGAGGCATTAATGGTATAGAGATAATATATAGTGCAAAAAGTTTCTGACAGTGCAAGAAGGGATGCTTTCAGTATACAGAAGATCAGGAGTCATCACTTTTTTTGTTATTCTGATTTGATTTTGCTGTCATTTTACTTTGCTTTTGACAAAGACCATGTAAACTGAGTTGTAGTAAAAAACCTCTAAAGAAGCTCATGCCTAGAAGCGTGCTGGAATACATCTTGCTCGTAGTCCCTGCCTCCTTCACTGGGGAAATTTTTCTGTAAGTAGTTTTTTAGAAAGTTGTTCTGCCAGGAGCTGGCTTTTGGCCGTCGGCTGCACACTACATTTTCACACAATAAATTTAAGAGAAGGTAACTTCATTATGCAATTGTTCTTGTGAACGTTAGGAAAGCTATTAAGATTTGATGTGATCATTTATCACAAGCATAGTTATTACAAATACTAATACAACAGATGTGATTATAGTTTACAAGTCAGTGCTATATGGGAGGATGAGATGTTGGCAATTGTCACGCTTGGCTTAGCATTAATTTTTATTAAATAATATTATAAATGCATCATTTTGTTTTTTCCACTGTGCTCCCAGATGGATGTTTGTCTTCTAATAGCTCACTGATTTAAGTTCTCTAAATAGTTGTAACTTCTAATGTTAAAATGGGTAAACTACCAAATAATGCCAACTATTACTGCTCCACATGTCAAACCCCGTTTGATACAAAGAATTGGTTGTGCGTTTTTCCGAGTGCAGGGCACATTGCACAAGTTAACCAGCTTTATAACAGAATGTTCCTTCTGGCTTGATGCTAGAAAATATTGCTCTGAAAGGGGATTATTTATTTATTCCTAACAAAAACCCAACAGTCCTACCATATGGTTTCATTTCAGAGACGCAATGTCAGTCAGGCATGCTCTGTTAGCCAAGACCATTTGCCTGCCCTATGTCATCTATAAAAATCTCTGTGTTCTGCGCTTACTTTTTGGACCACGTCTTTTAGACATACATATTTGCTAATATTAAAATGCTAAATAAATCAATAATAAGTCAGACTTTGTGCAAACAGGAACAGAAGATGGGGTGTCTGAGCATCAACCTGGGACACATGATTGACAGTTAATAATTTCCTACCTAGTGATCTATAGATAAGCTTATTTGTGCTTTCACCTGAATACCAGGTTATATGCAGATGGCATCAAAAATACCTCTTCTGCAGTCATTTATAGTGACTCTTGCACTTAGCTGATTGTCTCGGTTTGAGGCAAGTTAGGAGGAAATGTCCCGAAATGAACGCGTCCTCTAAAAAGGCAGGTTTTGGCACTCCCTCCCTCCACCAACTGCGAAAGAAATTTCTTGGTGGAAAGCGAAAGAAACTGTTTATTTAACAAGCAGCGTGCACGCAGGCACAGGAAAAAGAACGAATAATGGTAGGTAATAAACCTTCTTGCTGCGGAGAAAGCTGGTGGATTCAGAGTTCTTACTGTAGGTGTATTTCGGCTGCCCCCGAGGTCCGGAGCCGGGGCGCGGTGTCCCGGGGCCTCCCCTCCGCGCCGCGGTGTACAGTTCCCCGTAATGTTCTGGTGTTTCAGACTGGGGCAAAGCTCAACACTTCCAGAAGAAGAAGCCACAGTCCCGGGAAAACTTCTTGCCTCAGCTAACCAGCAAGAAGCTAGCTAAAAGCAAAGATGTACTCCCTTTCCCTGCTGCACACGCAGAGCCGAGAGCTGAGAAAAACCAGGGGGGAGTACCTGTGTTTGAACACAGGCTGCCGAAAGAATTTCCCCTGCTTCCCCCCTATGCCGGTTTGGACACAAATCCAGGAGGAAACAACCCAAAAGGGATGTCTGTCTGTCTCTCTCCTGCCTGCCAGGCAAGCAGGCCCCGGCAGTCCCTTCCCCACGGGTTTGGGAAAATAATTTCTCGAATGAAAGTGAAAAAAACTATTTATCGAACAAACAGATTCCCCCGCTGCCACAGGGCAGAAAAGGGTATTGAAACCCCCTCCCCTGTCCCCTAAAAGAGGACTATGGATTTTAGAGTTCTTTCTGTAGGTAAAACCTGCACTCCTACGCTGGGCCGGGCCGGGCCAAGCAGGGTCCGACGATCCCCCTTGGAGGGTCCCGCCGAGCAGGTCCGGAGATGGGAGCTGGTCTCGGATGAAAAGCAAGCCAAAAACAGTTCAAAAAGGAACAGAAGCCGCTGAGACAGATCACAATTCCTTCTCAGCTGAAAGCCGAAGAAGCTAGAGAGCAAACCCCCTTTGTAACCTAACTGGCAAAAGAATGCAAACATTCTAACTGCAAGGTCAAGCTGGCCGCTTTGAAGAGTTCCCTTGGCTTCTCTCTCTCCCTTTGCAATTTAAAGGTACACCAGAGATCAAGCAGGTGATGGGGAACACAGTATTGTCATAGAGTCACCCCGAGACACCCCCCCTTCTCCCAGACCCAGCTGAAAGTTACAGGACCCATGTCTGGGCATAAGGCAGATGATAGGGGATACAGTGTCCTAAAGTCACCACAAGACATTGGTCTAATAGCCTCATTCATCAGATACTATCAAAAAATATGCAGCTAAATAAAAGTACTTCAAAATTTACCAGAATTAGTTTCTAAGGCCCTTATGTTACCTTTAATTAACTATAGAGCAGAAACATTATCCCTGTCAAGTATAGGCTAATCCATTAAAGCTATGGTTTTGAATCCAGGTACCTTGGTGGTACCTGTAACTCCAGCATTTTCCTACCCTACCTCTTCTACCTGGTTTCCAAAACTGTTGCAATGTGCAAAATGTGGAGGTTCTTAAATGATGTCCTTAAAATCAGGATAGGGATGAGCCCAAATACCAGGCAGATGGAAAATTAAATTTAAGGGCATATGAAAATATCCCCGCCTTTGAGTTGCTCAGATAAAATGGAACAGATACCTCTCAGTATGCGGCTGTCTCTGAGAGAGCTGAATTCATTGCACTGCTTAATCCAAGGAGAGGAGAAACAGAGCAATTTATCAAAAGCATAAAACAGTATTTTCATCCTGCTGCTCTCCACTCACACAGAAAAAACCATGAGTTGTTTAGAGGAACCACAGATAGGATTGCGCTCGAGATTTCCAGGGAGAGGAACAAAACTGGACTCTCCTCGACCGCTGCAGCCGCCACTGCCCGCGGCACTGGGGCTCCCACCCTGCCTGCCCTGCCAGCCCTGCCCTGCCAGCCCGGCCCTGCCAGCCCTGCCCATCACCGTCACCCCCTCCAGAGCTCACAAGCTCTGCACAGAAACACGAGAGTGGTGAATGTGAACGTGCTGAAATCCATAATGCCTTAGAAGGCAAGGAGGTAATGCTGGGCCTCACCATAGTTTCTGTGAAGACAAATCAATTATCAGATTTTACACCTTAGATGAGTTTTAAGATTTTATTCAAGTTTTTTCCTAATTTTAATTACCACAGGAGATAGAACTAGAGTAGGTAAGCTGTTGCTTTCACTTATCACAAACACTGGAAAACCCACTTTTTTTTATTCGACTCCAAATGACAACTTTAGGAGAAGAAACAGCCAGAAGTCTCTCTGGTCTCACAGGTGTGGCATTCACTTGGAATACAGATGACCTAAGATCCTGTCCTGGTACCAAATTAAGCACAACAGGAGGCTCAGCCTGAATTTTGCACATCCCTGTCAGCCACACATTCTGACTCAAATGGTATTTAATTCTTTCTGTGGAAAAGAAACTGTAGCAGCTGAGTTTGAGAGCAGCATCTACACTCAATGGACCTTGTAAGGCAAGTTGAGCCCTGATATTCACACCCTTAAAAACCAGACAGGAGGTTGAGAAGACTGACCAATCTCTTTTCAAGGTATCATTCATTACTGAACACATTAAAATATATTTTGTCAACTGCCTAGGGTGGAGTATACAGCACACTTCCCTAGGAAAAGCCACAAGCACAGATATTTTCATCATTTCCAAATCTGCGTGTTCTGCAGCCAGTTACTCATCAGGCACAGCTTGAGGAGACCCTTTTGGCCACTGCCCACTCCCTTCTCCCAGTTGCCCCCAGTTCTGCATTACCTGCAGAGTGACTCCCCAGCCACGGCAGGGGACAGCCCTGGCCATGCCAGCAGGGCTGGCTGCCCGTGCCCTCCCTGGATTTCCATGTCCCAGGCAGTGGCTGAGGCAGATCTCTCCTTCACCTGCCTTTGGCACAGCCAGGAGTGCGTGTTTGCTTAGAAATGCACGGGCATGGGGGTAGGATGAAGGGAAGGCTTTAGCTTTATGGAAATGTTATGAAAAGCTCTTCAAAAATTGCTTCTGGTGTAGTAAAAAAGAAAGGGAAAGCAAGTATTGTTAAAAAAACAGAGCCCTTGAGACATATTTTGTTTGCTAAGCAATGTACACAAAAACCAGATTAATTAAAGTTACATTCATATATTTTAAACAGCCTTAAATTATTCATTTCCATTTTAAAAATATATGCGAGCACAGTTTCTTCAGCAATAAATTTTTAAGATGGTGGGACATTTTACATCATACTGTTCTCTGGAGACTTTTCCTTGCATCTTGGGTTGTTCATGAAGCCAGGAATAGAGGAACAGGAAGAAGTGGACAGTATTAAGCAAGGCATTTCTGGATCTGGACTCGCTGGGCACAAACACCAGAAGCAGCTGAAGTGGACAGAGGGAACTGGAGGCCCCGTGTGCTGCTGAGCTGGCACACGCTCCAGGGAGCAGGGCCAGAGTTAAGTGCTCTTTCCCAGGGCTGCCCACAGCAGGTTTGCTACCACAGGCAGCTGCTGCAGGCTCGTCTGTGTAGAGTACAGGAGCTCAACACAAAGTTTTTTGTCAAAAGCAGAGAATTCAAATTCTCCTGCTCTGCTGCTGTGACCGCTGCGTGAGCCTTGCAAATCCAGGAGTTGAGCTTGCTCTCACTGCCACCCTGCAGAACGAGGTGAGGTCCTCACCACTCCCCTGGGACACTGATTACACTGAACTAGTGCTGAACAGAACTTCCCTGCTTCAGCTAAGAGGCAACTCCTACATAAACATTTCCTACCATCTCTGTGGACAAATCAAGTCACCCTTTCACAGAGCAGCATCTCTTTCCATTCTAAAATTGCTCAAAGCAAGTGCTTTAATAGACCAGTAAGCCACAAATTTGCACAGAATTTTTAATTCAGTGCTTTACTTTTCAAGCTGCAAGTCGAGTGAAGTTTTACATGCAGGTGATATACAGAAAAGTCTTCATAGGCTGAGATTTAAGTCACCAAGTTCTTGCAATTTGTTCTCAAAAACAGGGAATAATAAAAAGCATCTAACCTGTCCCTCCCCATCTCCACAGAGTGAGCAGAATGTTCAGTGAAGCACTGTCAGAATTGGTGCTTGATGTGAAGAATGGCCACTGAAGCTGAAGCTTGCGAGTTTTTGACAATTAAAGCTCTACCCTGCTGTCCTTCAGTGAAGCTGATGGGAGGTTTGCCTGAAATTGGTTTTGTGAAGCCAACAATGTGAGACTGCCATGAATATTTTAAAGTAAAGGAGTTGGAATACTCTAATGATCTTATGTAAATCTAGCCTAAGAATTTCATTGGTAATTTTTTTGAACGGGTCATTAAGCAGGGGAGAAAAGGTTGGAAAGCAGCCTGAAAAGGAGAACATTTTCAAAAGCCAAAATACTCCCCAAATGCTTCAGAGCCATCCAATTAATCTAGCTTGGGGAGAGAGAAAGGAGAACAAAGTGACAGAGCATCAAATACATGAGTAACTATAGGCAGATGCTCCAGTTTGTCAGGAGACAGCAGGAAGTCAGTAACGTGTAGTTACCATGCTTAAATGCTGAATTTGAACCTTAGATACATTTAAAAATACCTGTGATTTAGCATTTTGCTCCTTATCATTAGTGCTAAAAACGGAAGTCCTGCAAAAATTCCAGACTAAGCAACACACGAAGCATGGTGGTGCTGCCGTGGTGAGAGTGCCAGCACCTTGTGGTTCCCTGGCTCACCTCAAGCCTCACCACTGCACAGTCTGCTGCAGGACACTTGTTTGATTAGCTGCTCAACTCATTCTTTTTCTGCTGTGAAACAGCACCAATGTTTCTTAAGAAATTGCTTTTTAAAAAAAACAACAAAACTGTCCTGGCAGCTGAAGGACTTTTAATGTCTGATTTCTTTAGTGGTTATCTGAATGCATGCTATTATTTGGAATGGGGGAAGAGCATATTTATGAGCATTTTTGATGAAGAAGTGATTGGGGTAAGGCTGTATGTGCACAGTAGACAAACAGTTTTACAGTCTGTCTGGCACAGCTCGCTCATTAAATCCCATCAGTTTTCTGTTGACTTTTCTCTTGAAGATTTATTCCAGAAGCAGCACTACATCAGCAGCATCTACACCACATTAGCAATTACTTACGTGTATTTGGGATGTTGAAATAAATATATACTTTTTCAGCTCCTGCCCAGGGAAAGGACTTTTCTCCAGTGTAAGGTCTGATTGAGCTGTACTCGGAATGTGAAGTGCTGTCCAGCCCTACTCCCATGCACAGGTGTCGTAGTAGGTTCTCTCACGACTCCATGAGTTTTGAGCTAAGGATTGAGGGCACCTTGTGACCAGCTTTGATTTGGATGGCCAGCATCGCTTGCTCAGGGAGACAGAAGGCATCAGTAACCAGGATACATTTAGATCATATTCCCATAAATTCCCACAAGAGAAGTTTTTCTCTAATTCCTGCTGTAAAAGTTCTGTTCCTATCTGATCCTCATGACTGCAGCTCAATGACCAAGTTCCTGGCAACCTGCAAGACACCCTCTTTACCTCTCTGAGGTGAAAAAAAGGCCTTGTCTTTGGTGGCAGGGAGCTGAGGTTCTGCGAGGGTGGCTGTCCCCACCGAGGCCGCAGTGGCAGCAGGCACAATGTGCCCTGCACACTCAGGCCACTTTGGGCTGGTCAAGCACCACTCACATAACCACTGAAAAAGAGGCTGCAGAACAGCAGTGGGGCACAGATTTAGGAACCCTCACTCTGTACTTCCAGGGTTTGGCCAATTTTTTGATGAAGCAGTCATCTGAAATACTTGGGTCATTAGAATGGGTCAGCTACTACACATGCAAATACCTGAATTAGCTTCAAAGTGCTATGTCTTTGAAAAAATGATCCTAGTATAAATACCAAGTGATTTTTTAAGAGGAAAAAAATTAAGTTTTCAGGGTATTACCTAGAGGTAGTGCTGATGGCAGCAATTCTGGATAAAGACAAATTTGGGTTTATGCGACAAACAGATCTTCACAAATTACTGAGGCTGTTTTGTAAGCACATGGTGAGCCCCTGAAACGAGTCATGCAATACACAGAAAACATCTGGGGCCATTCCAGTGATTTAATAAAGCAAGGACAATGCCAAGTACAAACAGAAGTAAAGCTTGGAAAAAACTGTAACAGTGAAGCCTCCTGCAAATAGCTGATCCATATGATTAAACCAGAAAATCATTAAGATAGATATCATCCCTAGTAACGTACTTAGTGACTTCACAAAGAACTCAAAAGTTGGTGTTTATAAAAGAATTGATACCTCAAAGAATTCATGTCCTCATCATAGACAAAAGTATTTAGATTGCTTTTAGGGAGAATTAAGAGGCCTGGACCATTTAGAAAAGTGAATAAAAAACTATTTTTGTTGACAAAGTAACTAAAATACGTCAGAAGAATTTTACCTAAGCTGCTGGTTACAGGTCAGACACTTGGGAACGTCTTTCTCTGTGCTCCAGATTGAGGAACCCAAATTCCTCTGTTTTACCCCCAACACCGAGTGTCTGCTTTGGCCTCTGTTAGAGTACTGTCCCCTAGATGAGGCTCATAAAGTAAAATAACACTTCCCATCCAAACACCAAAAAGTAAATTTGTAATGGAGACAGCAGCTGAGTACCAAATGGCTTGGTGTAAACACACCTCATGTTTCCTACATAAACTCTATGCTTGAAAATACCCCACTGATTAGGAAGTTCATAGTTTTGCATGCCATGAAGCATCAGAAGCATTTCTTTCATTCTTATTAGGAATTTAGAAGTAGAAGATAATTCTCTGTACTACTGATAGAGTTGGAAAGTGTTGCCTATATTTAGACATTACAATAATCTCCCTTTAACAGCCCCTGAAATAGGTCAGCATTTTGGATATTTGTAAACTGATTCATTAGTGCTTCCTTCCCTCCCGTGTCAAGTTATACAAAGAATGAACAGGAGCACAAAAATTCACCTAGGGCCAAGGTGTTATTGACCATAATCATAACATTCCAGTGTCAGCTGCTTGCATTTACTGCTGCACTAAATATTAGTAAGGGTTAACTCTAAGTTATTGGCATTATTATAGAAAGAAATTGGATATCACATTTCTGTGTAAATTCCACCTTTTCATCCTGTAAATATCAGTGCATGTTAAATATTTGAATTTGCACTGTATTAAAGGTTCTAAAGTTCAACGGTAATTAGTGCAATCAGGTGCCAAATGATTCAATTCCCAGGAGAGCAGTATTATAGAAGGAACTATGGCAAAACTCCAAGGACAGAATCTATAGTATAATTAGTATAAACCCCACATTTTTAGCATAATATCGTACTTACATCATTTGTTCTGTGGATTTTGCAAAGCACTACCTATAAAAACAATTTGAAGCGCCTTAATTTGACAAAAATAAGAGTTAAATTATCTTATAATGCTGATGTTAATGTTTGGCAAAGAACACAAATTACCTTAGAAAAAAGCCTAGTTAGTTGGGTAGACGTTTCTGCAGCACAATCCACAAATCAAAATTGCATCAATCTAAGTGCTTTCTAATGTTCCCTAATATTTACTCTAAGTCTCATTTTCCTTCTACCAGAATAATTTCTGTTTCACAGGTTTGATACCGAACCCTCTATCAGTGAGAGGTGGTGGCTCAGAAATGAGAGCATACGTGTCTGTCATCAGAGAAATGACTAAGCTGTACACAACAATTAGCAGCCATCGATCCAAAATCTAATTTTAGATTCTTGATTCTGGAAAACCTGGCAAATAGTTGTGATTTCACTCCCATGAACAGCACTAAGGGACCACTGAGACAACATAGTTAAGACTTTGCATATAGGGAATGATGTCTTTCTGGAGATTATTTGATTCGAAAAGTAAATTCAAAGATCCCTGGTGCTTATGTCTTATTAAAAACAAAAATCTCCAAAGATAATATTTTAATTAAAGCAATATAATTTCCTTGAATACACAATTTCCTCTCTGTCCCTCAGTCTGTTCAGCCTGGCCTTAGGTAACAGGAGCAGTTTTGTGAGCACCAGCATTAATGAAACCCTTGTTTCCTAACAGATTTGTGTGTCTTCATTGACAGAAAAACTGAGCTGTTCAGGCTGAAGCTTTTCTGGCAGTTGGGACATTTTTTAAGCCGTTTTGTCTTGCAAATTCTTGCACAGTATCTGGCACGAGAGCTCACAGTGACCCCTTCCCTGAGCAGAGGCATTTGCTGGGCTTTCTTACCCCGGTGCCAGTTCCATGAAGCTGCTAGGAGTGTAATTCTTGCTGAGATCCCTCCTGCTCCTCTTGCCTGATCCTGACTAGTGGGTTCAACAGGTATGGGAGGCAGGAAAACACATATGGACGTAGTATAAGTCTTTTGGCCACATAAGCCAACTCGTTTTTAAAAGAAGTGAGTGGCCCGTGCCTGCAGGGAGAGTGGCTCGGTGAGTACGGACACGGTGCAGCTGCTTGCTGTCAGTGCTGCGACTGGAAACACAGAACTGACTCTTCCCTCTGCCCTACTCCCACCTTACTCCATGTCCTCCAGCCTCGTGGGGTTGCTCCCTGTGGGAATCAGCGTGGCACCTCTGAAACGTCTCACTGCAAAGCGCCGCAGACTTCAGCCGCTCCCCCCACGTAGCCTCAAAGGGAGACTCATTACAGCTGCACGATAATCAATGCCCTGATAAAGGTTGTCTTCATCATTTTATATTGCTGGGACCCATTCTTCTAACCTTTCTCTGGAGAAGCTTATGTGATATTGTGTTAAATGATCACCTAATCTAAGTGACACTGCAACATGCACGTACCCAGTGCACCACGTAGGTGTTTTCCCCAGCTAAGGAAACTGACTGTGCCAGGCTGATCAGTACTTAAAACAAACGAGCCTGGACACGTTAGGTCTGTCAAGAGCTGCATTTTCTATGTTTCACACAACATTTATAGAATCACAAAATAGGCTGAGTTAGAAGGGACCCGCCAGAATCATCCAGTCCAGCTCCTGGCCCTGCACAGACACCCCAACGATCCCAGCCTGAGCATCCCTGGGAGCGCTGTCCAAACACTTCTGGAGCTCTGGCTGTGGGCTGTGCCCATTCCCTGGGGAGCCTGTTCGGTGCCCCATCACCCTCTGGGGGAGGAACTCTTTCC
>VWPU01023479.1:0-14015 GCA_013398955.1 Callaeas wilsoni | reverse complement strand
CGGTGCCCCCGGAGGCGGGTCCGGGGCAGGGCCATCCCCAGGGTAACACCTGCCCTGCCCTGCCCTGCCGTCACCCGGCCCGGGTCAGACATCTCAGGCATCTTCTGTAATGTAAGGAAGAATCGGGAAAAATTCTCTTTACAGCATCCTTGGTGTTTTTCCTACTTGAACAGGACAAAAACTTCCTCAGATGTGCTATAGGAAAGGTCAGACAGTTCCCATAAATGATGGAAAGGGAGGCCCTTGCGGCGGTGCGGGAGCAGACAGGTGAGTGGGTTTAGTTTACTCGCCAGATGTAAGTAAACCCAAAAGCCTCCTGAAGCTTTGCAATAGAAAAGGCCTGAGTTTATTTTTCATTTAAAAGAACATTGATCACAGTGACACTTTTAATATTAAAAAACACGGTTAACGAAACCGATTATGTTAAATAGATCACTCTTGTGCAGAAAATGAGCATAAACAATCTAAAGTAATTTTTCTCCATGTCAAAGTCCTACAGGAATGACAGGGCTGCAGTTAAGAATGTATCAGCATTTCTGGGGCTTGTTGGAGTTCGAATGCTCTGGTGACAGGAATAAAAGGGATGAATGCAGGGACCTTCTCCACTCGCAGCCGTGCTCGTGGCTGGCACAGCTCACGGTTGTCCTGAGGGGCAGTGGGTGGTGCAGGACCAGTTGCTGCTGCTCTCATACACAGCAGTTACTGAAATAGCAGATGGGTCAACAGTTGCTGCTCCTGCAAAGTCATCCAAAAAACAAGAAGCCTCTCCAAAAGGGCTGCGGCCGGTGTTACTTTCCTGGGGGGCTTAATGCCAAGAGGCAACGTAAACAGGCAGAGACACAATTCCTGCCGGCTCAGGCGGCTCCGGGGAGGTGGCTGCAGAGCCCACTGGGCCACGTGTGACCCAGCTGCTCTGACCAGAGGAAGGCTCTGAGGGTGACGTGTCCCTGCACCCCTCACCATCGGTGAGCGGGTACGAGTGGAGGGGCAGGGACTGGCTGCTTCCAGAAAACCAAATGCTGAAGGTGTCCAGGCCTCCTGCGGGTGACCTACACTGAGTGGCTGCTCCAAAGCAGCACCCGCTCCCCAGCACATTTCTTGGTTTGCCGTTAAGTCTGAAAGGAGAAATGATCAGACCCCTCAGGGTGCTGTGCTGCAGTGTCTCACAGCCAAGAGTGTCTCCGTGCTGCTCCTTTGCTGGCAGGAGCTGAGCCCTGGGAGCGTGTGCTGTACTGGGGCAGTGTGGAGGGGGTGTCACAGAAGGAGTTTGGCACATTTCAAGCAGACGTTGTGGCCTTAGAACTGGCAGCTGGGGCTCTGGGGCACTACCTGGAGCTGCTCACAGGGTGGTGCTGTCCATTCCCAGGCTGTTCACAGCTCCTGTGAGCTGCACCAGGGCCTGGGACACTGGTAACAGTGATCTGGCTTCTCTGGACATTAGCAACTGCCTGTCTTCAGTGGGTGGGTGGGTGGATGGATGGATGGATGGATGGATGGATAGATGGATGGATGGATGGATGGATGTCTGCTCATTTATTTAAAGATCTTTGAATGAACACAGCTGAATGTTCCTGCCTTTGTAATAGCTCTGCAGCTCCGGCTTAATTAATGTCTGGAGTTCATGGAGCCGTTCCCAGGACTGTGAGAAATCGTCTGGTCCTTCCCCACAGCCGCCGACAGGTGGGACACTGGGGTACCCTGGGTGCACCATCAGTTCGATTGTCACTGTCCTGCTCTGCGGGGCCTTGGCCGTGAGCTCCAGGATGGCGCTGTCGATGGCGCTCCGGATGCCGCTGACGGACATGTTCCTGCCCATGGTGCTCAGGCCTATGTAAATGTCTGGCCACCTGCAGCCACAGGAGGGAACACTGCAATTTAATGCTAAAGAGGTAGGTAGAGAATTGTGTTACGTCCAGTAGATTAAAAATCAAAATTTACCTAAAATTTAAGATAGAAAAGGGGGAGGAGGAGGTTTTTAAAACTTTTAAGTATAAACAAAAGTAAAACCAGAACTTTTCCTGATTGAAACCAGGATCCTATTTGAAGCAGCAGTTCTGCAGGGACAGCAAGGCCCAGCACTGTTGCTGGGACGGTGTTGACATGCACCATGTCACAGCACACGGGGTGTTTGGCATCTGTGAGCTTACAGGTGCATTTTATTTTCCCAAGAGGGAAGAGCAGGGCTAAACTGAGAAATGCCACACTATCAAAATAACTTAAGCCTGAATAATAACCCTCAGCTAAGTAGAAACAAAAGTGACTGAAATAAAATAGCAACCACCCAGCTAAAGAAGCCTTCTACCAGAATGTATCAAGAACCCATAATAACAGGACAAAATGTTACTCCTAGGGGATAGTAGCTTCACATAACTCTTTGTTCAAGTCTGGCTGCAAGTGTCAGTTCTAAGTGTGGCCTGGATCAGTCCAGGAGAGCTGAGCCAGTGCATGTGAGGGCAGAACAGGAATGTTTTTGGAAGAAATTGAGGCTGGAGTCTTTACCTGAATCATCACAGAAGAGCCCAGCTCAGCTCTTCTTGAGAAGGGAGAAATGCCAGCCTGCTGCTGGTGCTCAGAACAGCTGACACACAAAAAAACTAATCCCAGAAAATAACATTTCCAGTGGACTGAGGAAGTAATGACATCTGCTCCAAAGGACAGGTGACTGCAAGGGTCTCTAGTGAAAGACCTTTAATCCATAAAACACTGTCTAAGCTTTTAAGAGAAGGATTGTACTGGGGGAAGGGCTGAGCTTTCCGGGTTTTGCCCCTGAGATGCAGGACACTGACCAGGCTGTTTGCTTACAGCAGTGATCACCAGCCGTGGTACTGCCAGCTCTCAGAGCTTCTTGCTTCCCCTTAACAAATACTTGTTTCTAAATAATCTCTCTCCTGCTACTTTAAACCCTTTCTCTACTATGACAGGAAGATGAAAATTTAGTTCGTGAAAACTTTCCCTAGATAATACTTTTAAAATTCCAGCATCGATGCAGCATTTCTCCTGACATTCCAGATGCCGGGCTGATGCAGCTTCACTAGAAAGGCTGAGAAGCATACGCTGAAAAGAACATTCCCTTTCAAGTGGAAAGTGACTCATCTCTGTTCAAACAAAACTCCCTAAGCCCTTGTGCCCCCAGCACTTTTGTGCTCCTCCTGAACCTCTCTCTAAGTCCTATGAGGAAAGAGAAAGGTGATGTTCCATTTTTGAAAGATACTATCAGGAACCGATAAAATCTTAATGTTTTACTACAAAAAAGATGAGTAATATCTGTCTTACCTTATTCCATGCTTTGTAAACACATCCACTGTGTTAAATGAATCTTCTTCTACTCCCAGATAGAAGTCCATCAGGGATGGTGGAATCCAGTCACAGTTATGAAGGCCTGGCTCTATTGGGACACGTGTGTACTTAATCCCATATTCCTCTAACACCTCTGCAAATACGTGCCTGACCTCTGTAAGTAAAACCAGAGACTGCAGTCAGGAGTTGGATCACCAGCTTCTCATGTCCCCTGCAATCTGTTAGTACAGAGGCTTCTTTCCTTTCTGTGTTTTAGAAAATAAAATTCCATTTGGTTTATCTTCTGCTGAAATCCATCTGTATGGGAGTCACCTTCTATACTGGAAACATTTCTCCCTGAACTTCTGCTGTAGGTGCCTTGTCATTCTTCCTTTCAGCACTGAGCCTTTAGTCCAGCCCCCCTACTGAGTGAGTGACTCTTGTCTTAGAGTGCCCAGAGGTGACTGCACTGTCAGGAGCAAGTTCTTCATCAAGTCCTTGTACAGCCAGAGCAATGTTATCCAGAGGCCGTTAGTACTGGAGTGGGGAAACCTGGATTCTTTTCTCACTCCATTTTCCATCTTAATACCACAATGACTTTATTTGCAAAACAAGGACAAAAGATCCTTGCTCATCTCTAAAGCTGAGACCTGCTGGCAGGGACTGGGGTGGGAACACAACAGACAGGATGGTGTTCTTGTAGCATCTGAAAGAGCCACCAGCTATTGCAAGCTCCAACACTCCAGTTTAAACTGGCCAGTCTGCTGCTGGCTTTGGTCTGCCTCCTCCATTGTGGGTGAGAATATGGAATTAGGATGCTGAGGAGAATTATTGGTCCTTGGAGGAAAAGGTGTAACCTGGGCCATTTGTGCCATTAACGCCCTGATGCTTCTATGGGAGGACCCAGGGCTCCAAGCAGAGAGTTTGGGTCTGGGCAGGACTGTGGGGTCAAGCGGGAACGTTCAAACTGCAACTGCCAGCAGGTGTCTCATGGTGGGGTTTATTGCCCACACAGGGAGCTGTGGCAGGGGGAGTCTCCTCTGAGCCGACTGTCTCACCTGCTTGGTGCTGGGAGGAAGATTTCCTTCTTACCTGGGAGAACGTGGACGTGCTGGTGCCCATCCATGTGAGGAGGTAGGTGACCTGTCAGCTCATGGAACAGCTCTACCTGGGCCTTTAGCTCCTGCTTCACCTGTGCAGCAGAGAAGAGTCAGAGCATGACCTGGCAGAGGCTGCGAGCAGGGGAGTGATGGGGCTGCTGGGACCTCACTGGGCAGGAGCTGGGACCTGGCTCTGGGAAGCACCGGGTGCTGTGGTTGTACAGGGATGTGCAGCGCTGCTGGGCTGCCCAGAGCCTCCCCTGCGCATGAGGCCCTTTGCGGTACTGCTTATGGGGATGGTGCTGATACTGGGATGTTCTAAATACATAGGGTATATGAACACCCATTTCTGTTTAAAATGAATGCAGTTTTGGTCAGCTGAACATGTTTACCCTTGCTCATGGAGCAAAAACAGCCATCTCTCTAGAGAGCCAAAAGCTCTCACAAGCTGATGAAAAGCCTGGTGCCTACTTAGGACTTTTCTGTCGTTTGCTCTTTCCTGATCTCTAGGTTCTTTGTAAATACCTGTTCCAATGCCCCTTCTACTTCCTCAGATAAATAGTCAACAGTGTATACAGGCACTGAATCAGGGAGGAATGTGTTCTCAAAGGCTGCAGAGCCTTTGGCAAAATGAGGCTCAGGACCTAAAAGACAATTCAAGCTGCACAGGCAGCACAGGCAGGATTCATCTCTAAGCCTACTCACAGCTGGGATCTGGGAAAGGTCCTCAGCTGTTATGTGCTGGGATAAATGCAGGCTGATTTGTATCAGGAAGGCAAGTTGTACAGCTGTATGTAGCTTTCTCCTACCTCTGACATATTCAGGAGACTTTTTGATAGAGCTGTTCTGAATCCCATTTTTCCATGGAAGAATCCATCTTGGTTGAGCAGAGAAGAGTTGGTCTTGAGCACCTCACATACAGGGGAGCCCTCGGAGAGGTTGGCATGCAGGCCTATTGGGATGTTGTATCTGTAACAGAGCGAAGTATCTGCTAAGCTTTGCACCTCCCTTGCTGTGGTCAAAGAGGGGGAGATTTAAGTGTAAGAACCAGACTGATTTTAGAGGTGTTGCTGTACACACTGGAGTACATCTTTGTATCTCTGCTCTGCCAGAAAGGATAGCAGTGACCCCAACCAGAGCAGAACATCTCCAGGTAAGCACTCTGTGCACGCTGCCCAGGGCCAGCCTGTGAGTGGCCCCAAACCCTGCTCCCAGCCTGGCTCACAGCACGAGGTATCTTGGGCTTAAATGCTGTAACTGCACTCCAGTAACTGCAGTCACTGGTAACCAACTGAAAAATCCAGACCTTGCAGGCTTTTCTAAAGCACTTCATTAGCCCTTGCTAGGTATCCCCTTGAGTTGTTCACCCTGTTAAAGATGGTACATTTATGAGACATTTGATTTTTACTTGATGACTCCTAAAACTGCCCTTAAGTAGAATCCGGTCATTTATATATAAACAGTGCCCAAGGAAGCTGTTATGGCAACAGCACAGGCTACAGGTGTAAATACAAGGGGTTGCAGCTGGAATTGCCTGCAGTGGCCAGGCTTCTGTCTACTGGAGCAATCATTCAGTGAGTGGCAAGGCTGAGCTGTGCAGAGCAGCATCTCCCTGGCACAGCCAAAGAAGGATTAGTGCAAGGAGGCCCACAGTGAAGTGTAGAGCCTTGCTAAGGAATCACAGGGGTATGACTGATTAATCAGCTGCATTCTGTAACATTAAATTTAAAAAATAAAAAAAAAAAAAGGAGCTATGGAGCTGGTGTGGCTGCAGAGCTCCCCTCAGCCACAGGGCTTAGCACGGTGCTGATGTTTCCTTCTTGGTCTGTGCTGTGGATTCCCCTACAAGGAGAGCAGGACTTGTGCGTGCTTGGATTTGTGCTGGGTCTCATTAGCGTTTCTGGAAATCCTCAGAATCAGTAGCCAAAATGATGCTTTGAAACTTTTTCCAAGACAACCCGTGGCCTCTGGCTGACCCTGAGAGTGGATGACAGAACTGCAATGTTCCGTCTGTGCTGCCCAGTCTGAGTCATGGTGCAGAGTGAATTTCAAGGCAACAAGTCTGTGATGCTTTAAATCCTTCTTGGAACTTCTGCGTGGAGCTGTTAAAACTAGGTGTGGTCTGTTCCTGGTACAGCCCTTGTACCACAAGGAGAAAACAAAAACAATCTCCATTTAGGCAAACTGTGCAAAACCAAGATCTTCCCCTTCTGTCTGACATCTGAAGCTGACTGGTGAAGCACCAGCTCACTGGAGACAGGACTGTGGATGGACTGGACCAAGTCAGAGTCATTTAACTCCTTCAGGCCCTAAGGCTTTGGCCCTTGCAGGACTGAAAGTCTTTTTCCTGTCTCTTCTATGTCTTGTGACCCAGGTAGATGGTGCAGTCAGTTGCTAGATACTACTTCTCAAAGACATAAATGTTAGCAGTCAAGTTGTATGCACAGCTCTGTGGAACAAAATGAGTCCAGTGTGTGATTAAGGAGCTTGAATGTTTGTTTAATGCAGCAAAACAGCTTGTGGAGAAAAAGGTCCTCTGGCTTTTCTGATCTGGTGATTTCTGTGCAGCAGGGCCTGATTGTTTCACTGATGAGAAATGTTCATCGTAGCTGGGGCCCAAGTACGTGTGCACACCAACCCCTGGCTAATAGAAGAAGTGGGAGGTGTGTCACTGGGGGTGACAGGCTGCAGGGCAGCACAGGAGGCAGCTACGGTGCAGAAGGGGTGCTGTGGCAGGAGGGCTTCCCCTCCATCCTGCACAAGCCCAAAGGCAGAGGGGAAGCCTGTGGTTTTGTTTCGGTTTTCTTTTAGAAGTCCACCCCAGATTCTCTATCGTGTCTCTGGGAAGCTCTTGACTGCATCAGCTGGAGTATTATTTGTACCACAGCCAGCGCTGTTTGCAAGAAAAAAGGATTCATGTGGTACCATGAATCAGCAGATGGACTTTTTCTGTTGAGTACTCCCTTTCTCATGTGTTGTGGGAGGGCAAGAAATGAACAGCTGAGCCTCTCAGTGTTGTCTCCCAGGAGCATCAAATGAACTGCCTCCAATTGTGCGATGCCTCAAATGCTGTGAGGGAGGCTATTTCCAGGAGAAGGCAAGTCCCTCTGACAGGTGTGGGACACCAAGGAGCCAAGGGCTGCACTGGGGAACATGAGAACAGCTCCTCGCCAGAGCCAAACCCAGCCCCAGAGCTGGGGAATGTGCAGAATGTGGAAGTGCAGAGAGAGCTGGCCTTGTCCTCGGGTAAGAGGAGACCCTGACTGTAACATTAGAGCGTGTTTCAGAGCTTTGCCTAACACCAGCTGAATATCTTAATAGTTTTCTTGTGGAGTCAGTCCTGGTTTGACAGACTGTGCATGCTGAGGCATCTGGAGAGGAATTGCTTGTGTTTAATGGCTCTGGGATACAGACACTGAAAGCGAAACTCAAAATGCTGCACATGAGAAACTTGTTCAGAAATATTCATCTGTGGGAGGTGCACAGAAGAAGGCATGTGGGGAAGGTTGTAAGGATATGGGGAGGAGGACTTCGGTGGGTGCAGCAGAGTCGCAGGGAGAAAAGTCAAGGTGCAGGAATATCCTGAAAAGACCCATTTTTCAGAGCACATGTGATGGTTTCTGCTACAGAAACATACTTTGTAGTTGCCCATATCTTTCAAAAGACTGTAAAATATCTGCTAATATATTGGCTGAAGTATTGAAGCAGAGACCAGCAGCTCAAGCAGCTTATGTAGCATGTGATGCTGCCCTGGGACCAGAGCTCAGCTGTTGTGGATTTGGCCTCATACCCACTCCTCTGCCCAAGCCCTTTCCAGACGGGACAGGGTGAGCCCTGCTGGTCAGTGCTGGTCATTAACTGCTAATTGCTCACACGAGATGCAAAATAAAAGGATTGGCATTGGGCTTCAGGCAACAGTTTAGTTTCTGCATGCAGCTGCCACTGCCAAAACAAAATGATGTGAAGAATCTACTTGGTGTCTCTAAATTCTTTTTGGTGACTCTTTTAAGCTGCAATGACCCTTCCAATCTGTTTGGAGAGGCCCTGTCCGTGTTTGCAAGTCTATTCCAGTGCTCTGGGGAATGCAGAGATGTGAAGCAGGATTTAGCACAGGGGTTCAGTTCACTCCTGATAAAGCCACAGGACAGTGGCTACAGGTGTGTGCTCCTACAGCAGGAGCAGCATTAGACTGAGCTGCCTGGGAACTTGTGGAGAAGAGGTTCAGGCCACTGAGGTTAATCCACTAGTGAGCTGTTTGCCTGAAAGTTGGCTGTTACCTCTCTGGTTCTCTTCTCAGCATCCCCTGTAGAGGTGGGGGGAACAAAAGGAGAGGCTTGTGCAGGAGGAAATATCCTTACAAATGCCAGAAGTAGCAAGAAGGAATTCACCCTGGAAAGATTTCTGAATCAGCAGGCCCAGTCCAGTTATCAAAGAGTGAGGAAATACAGCCAGTTAAACTGCTTAAACTGCTTCCTTTTCAAGTAGTTGCTTGTTCTGCTACACGAGTGCTCTGAACAAACGCCTCTGCTGAGGCAATTGCAGCTGCAATCCCTGTTCATTCACATCCTTGGCAGCAAAGGGACCCTCGAGATGGTTACTACACTGAGTCACTCTGAGGCTGGTGGATGAGTAACAGAGTCCTGGGTCCTGCCTGGCCGTGCCATGGGACTCTGTGTATTCCTGGGAGCAGTTGCAATGGCTGTGGGAATTACGAGATTTGCCAAGCACAGTCCCAATTGCCTCGCTGAAGGCTGCATGCTCTGGCATAAGCATGACACTTTACCCTTTCCCTTGATGGGTAAACGGATCCCACCTTCAACATCAGGAAATTGCTGATCATCAGATTTCAGCCCAAGTGTGACCCAAGTCAGAGCCTCTTGTAAATATCTGTATCTTAACATCCTGCTTCAGTGAACACCCAAGTGTCTGAAGCCAGACAAAGCAAGGCTTTGAGCAAAATGTGCACTTCTTAGTTTCCTCATGTTGGCATTTGCATACTTCCTCACACACACTTTCACCATTCAGTATATTCTGTCTTTCATCAAATAGCATCTTTTCTTGCTCTGTTACTGCTAAGAACCTATTTCTTCTGCCAGAAATGCTCTAAAGCCTCTGCAGTGTTAAGAGCTCGTGCTGTAACACAGCTTAGGGACCCGAGTTTCTGTTGTAATTACATCTTTGTATCAAGTGCAGCTCCTGTGTCTGCAGCCTTACATCAGTAAAATGTGCCGTTGCCAGGAAAGTCAATATGATCTGGGATTCTAGTGTAAGGCTTCAGATTGGGTGCCACCCCTATCCAAACAGTTCAGTGGTGGAACTGTCTGCTGAGTGATTAACAGTCACATAAAAGGGTGATAAGAAAGCATGAGAGATTTCTAAACTAGTCAGATGTTGCCTGGGAGGGTCAGAATTAAGTCACAATTTACACACACATTTTGCAATTAGTGTTGATGGGAAAGGAAGTGAAAACATAGAGAGCAATTAAATGTGGCTTTGTTAGATTCTTGTGTTAAATGTACCCAGATGTTGTGGGGGCTTCGGCTGATGTTCAGTATTTAAACTGCTAAAAAACTCTCAGGAAGACTGAGGTTTTGTTCTAAAATATGTAATTCTTCATAAGCTATTTGGACACAAACAATGGAAAACAAATGGAAAAAGGTCCTAAGGCTCAGTGACACCTGAGCTGTTTGATGTAAAGGGGAGGTGTGGGGGGATATGGCAGCAAACTCTCTCAGGTGTCTCTATTTCTATCTGCATATTTCTAAGGAAAAATTGATGCATCTCTTCATTTCAGGTTACAAAATAACCCTTCCACTTTCTGGGAAAGGCTCTGGAATAATCACCAGGAAGTCTGGCTGACTTCAAGGTAGGGCCTGTTAAGTAGAAAATTGAGATTATACTATATGGATAAGCAGGAAATCACAGTCAGCCAAGGCCCCATAAAGAGAAAAGTTTTGAGTTACTGAAAAAACCCTCAACCCACAATGGCAGTCTGTTCTCCCACCTGCTGCTCTGGTTATGTTCTGCTCTGGCAGATGCTATCAATAGGTTTGCCATTTGGTGATGGATCAGACCTCTGCTGAAGTTTCTCTGTTGCCAGAAATGAGTGTGCCCCGTCTTTCGGCCCAGTTGTGACAGTGAATGAGAAAAGCCCAAGGGCCTGAGCCTGAATTTCCAGGAAGGTGCATTTTTTACTGCTTGGTTCTGCTGTTCTGCAGTTGGCTTGTGTTAGAGCTGATACAGAGATCTGCTGACTACCATCACATGTCTGCCAAGGCTTCTAATCAAGACTCAGGGCAACAGATGGTATACCCAGAAACTACAGAATTATTGTGAAAATGAAAGGAAGAAAGAAATTTCTGAGGAACTGTGTTCCTTTCTGAAGGACGCTGAGTCCTAACATTGTAGGGCAGCATGAGGTGCTTAGGAAGGAAAAGTTGTCTACTTATTAATTAGCTCTGCCTGTGTCCAATTAACTGAAAACCAGGTGAGGAGTGAGAGCTTAAGACTTGCAGTGACAAGCAATCATGTCATAGACAGTTTATCAAGCAGCCATAGAAGCAGTCCATCACTCTGACAATCCTGGCACCATGTGTGTGAAAGACCAAATTCCAAAGCACTGGAATGTGCCCCAGGAAAGGACAAGCTACTTGCTTCAAGGCTCTTCTCCCAGCTGAGGATAGATCCACTCTTCCTGCTTACGCCATTGGTCAAGGCTGAATAGGGGAAGACAAACATGGGGAGGAAAAAAAACACGGGGAGACTTTCATCCCATAAAATAAAAAGCCTCAATATTTACCATGGGATGGGAGATGACACCGAGCAGGGGGAAGAGGCAATAATACTGGCAAGGCAGTCAAGCAGGTGATACTTTCCCATTTCTGCACCACAAGATGAGGAGGACTCAATGACATTTCTAGCAAGTCTGACCTACTTGTCATCTGTGTAGAAAGAGTTTGCGTCAGCCTTTACAACACGAACAAATATCTCAGGGGTGACACAGGGGTTTGTTTACACACACAGGTGCCAATTAGCAGCAGCTGAAGCTGGGCTTGCATTAGAACATGAGGAGCCTTCTTCTCCACACCTGCTAATGCTCCCCCCGTGTCTGGGTAGGGCTGAATACACCTGTAGAGAGTTACACAAATGAAGAGCTGTAGAACCTGGGCTGTTGATCTTCAGAGCTGGCAGATGTTCCCAAAGTCACCCTGCTTATATGCTCAGAAATAGATTTTAATCCATTTCATTCACATTGACAATTCAAAATTACACCCCTCCCCTGCCCCTTCTCCCCCCCTAAAAATCAAATTGTAGCAGCAAGCTGCAGCCTCTGCTGTCCCCTACCCTCCAACCTGGCTTTTCACACCCATATCAGCTGCCAGCACAAGTGTCATGACCTGGATTCAAAGATGCTTTTTAAACCCCTGATTACATGGCCTACTTCCTGGCTATGGAAATGAGGCCAGGTGGATTCTATTTTAAAAGCCTGCTAAAGACCGTGGCTAAAACAGCTGACAACGTTACCAGACCGCTGGGGCTTAAAGGGTTTCACAGTTCCTCTGTGTCTGAGACATGTGCTAGCTTTATCTCTGTGGTTTTTGTTTCATTTACTAATAGGATTTTAGGACTCTTACTGGTGTCATGCCTCTCCCCTTCTCATTCCCAGGCAGTTCCTCCCTCGATGTTTGTGTGGAATCTCTAGCCTTTTTACAGACCAGATTGCCACTAACACCACACCCTGGCTTTCCTCCACTACCCTACACCAAAGAAGCTACAAGCAATTTCGACGTACCCCTAAAACAACAGTAAATTAAGGGGCGATGCTCAATGAGAACAAGGACAGCAGGACTCTCATGAAACTCTCCCCCACAGCAGCTGCATTTGAAGCATAAGTTCTCAGTTTATTCAGCAGCAGTACAGCTCCTTTCCTTTTCTGCTTTCCTCAACTGTTTCTCAAGCCTGATGTTCTCTCTTTCAGGACATACTCCTGCTTCTGAGTGCCTGCCCGCACCAGAGCTGAAGCATTAGCTGGGTTTCACCTCCTAAATACAAATAATGCTTCCTATTAAAGGATTTGCTGGACTAGTCCATGAGACTGCCACATAGCATTTGATCTGCTGCAGAGCTAACTGTGCCAGCAGCCTCTGAAGTTGGTGAAGAAGTAAAGGTGGTAGGTACAAGGTATTTTCCCTTTATGTATGCATTTTTTACAGATGTATTTATCAAGCCTAGCATTAATAGAAATATTGATGTGTTTTTTAAAAAAGGATTATGGGGTGGGGAAAAAAATCAAGTTTTCCACTGCCCAGGTTTATAAACAAGCCTTTGCAGAATCACACCTTTCCCTGATTCTGCAATGAGCCTGGCTGACCCTGTGTTCAGCCTGGGTGAAATCGATCAAATTAAATGAGATTTGAAGACTTGTGCTTTTATGCTCTAATAGTTTTAGGGGTAGCAGATTGGTCTGAGTATATGATGTGTACTTTCATTTGGATGATGCATCTTTTAGAAGTGTGTAAGGAGAAACTCTGACAAATCCAAATTCTACTAGTCAAATAGTGGAAGTGGCTTCCTATCCTGAGGGGGGGGAAAAGGGTGCAGTGCCTAACACTAGAGAAAGACCATTACTGGTATTTGTTGGCAGATCACAAGTTTTACTATGAAGAATCTTAGTAAATGTGTCTGAATACAGTTTTCTTATACCAGCCTGAGCCAGTGTTTATTCTGGGACTACAAAATACTAAATTTTCCAGGCTTGGTTTTTCGTGGAGGCTGTCCATAAAGGAGCTAAAGAAAGTGGCTTACCTCCTTGCCAGCTTGGCTGCATCTGCTGCAGCACTTCCGTTGACTAGAAGGGACACGTTAGATATCGCACCAGCCAGGAAACAGTCCACGATGCCTTGGTTTCTCCGAGGACAATAGCCAAAGTCATCTCCAGTTACTATTAGCTTCACCTGAAGCATCCTCAGATGTCATCCCTGGCAAAAAAGTAAAAGGAGGTTAAATCGGAACACGCGGCAGTCCGCAGATCACAGGCAAACAGGAAAAGACAGGCTTACCGGAGGCGAACCCAATCGTGACTCAGCCCCTGACTAACTCCTCCTGCTCCACCTCAGCCCGCCGCTGTCTCGCAGCTCGCACAGTGGCCGGATTTGCGTGTGGCCGCCGGGCTCCCACCATCACTGCCTGCTCCTGGTGAGAGTACCAGCCCTGCCCTCCCCTTCGGGGGCAAACCCTTGCGTGCACTTTGTACCTCAGGGGATGAGGAGCGTGCGAAAGGTCAGGCACTTGGTGGGATGATTTAATCGATCGAGGGAGCGTCAGAGGGCTAAATTCTATTCCCGGGCACACCCTCGCCCGCGGTGCCCAGTGAAGCGGCGCGGGTGCGGATCACCTGAGGCAACCCCGCAGCCGTGACGTCTTCGCGGCCACAGATCCGCGGCCCCATTCGGCGCGGCTAGAGGGGGTGCGGGCCGGGTCTCCGGGGAGAACCGGGACGGAGCGGCCTTGGGCGGCCCGGCCCTGCCCTCCCGCTGCGGCGGGGGCGCACGGGGCCCGCCAGCCCCCCTCCCGCGCCCCGGGCGGTGCGTACCTCCGCTCCGGCCCGATCCGGGTCCCAGGGCCGCCGCCAGGTGTGCG